>BROG01000618.1:175000-247500 GCA_030159075.1 Atrina japonica
GACGGGAGCGATCGTCTTAAGCATTATAACTTTGGTATTCTCTTGATGTTTGATTAGAACGAATCAAGATTTATTATTGGGTATTGTTTATATCCCACCAGAGGGTTCTAAATTTTGTAAGGATGATCCTTTCAGTGAAATTGAACAAGGATTTTTGAGATATTCTGATAGTAACTATGTTTGTTTAACGCACGTACTGCAAATGAAGATGATTTTATTACTCTTGATGATGATTGTAATGTACATAACGATATTGAATTTGTTGATGATTTACATGTGTTGGATAGTCACAATATCCCCCGTCAACGGAAAAATTCTGATATTTTGAAAAACAATTTTGGTAATATGCTTATTGATTTTTGTAAAGGTAATAATTTATACATTTGTAATGGAAGATTTGGTCAAAATTCTGGCGAATTAACATGTAAAAATGCTAGCGTTGTTGATTATTGCCTTGTTAGCGCTTCAGTATTACCTGATATTTTGTCATTTGAAATACTAGACTTTAGTAACCTATTGTCTGATGTCCATTGTCCGTTATCGATTGAAAGGCCAGGTATTTTACAGTAGTGAAAACACCGAACCATGTCATAGAAATAACGTCAGAATAAGAAAGTGGGAAAGTGTCAAAACTAATTTGTTTTTAGATAATATAAACAGCACAAGTGTTGCTGACATAGTGAATTTTATGGAAACTGTTAATGCTGAAAATGTTGATATTAATTTTGTAAACAAGGCAGCAAAAGATATTGGCATTATTATGTTGAATGCTGCAAAAGAAACATTTGGTGTTTGTGTAAACAAAGTGAATTTTAAACATAACAAGATACAAAGTAAACCTTGGTTTGATAATGAATGCAAACAAGCTAGGAAAAATTTTAGATTAGCAAGTAGGAGATATAAGCAGCTTAGAATTCCAGAACGGAGAAGAGAAAAATCTATTTGTGGGAAAATCTAAAAACCTCAAACCCAAAAGAATATTGGAGGATAATTAATACACATGATAGGCAGAAGCAATCTTCTATAAGCAATGATGTTTTATATGAATATTTTAAGAACTTGAATCAAGGAAATCAAACGAATGATACAGTACCAAATATACAAGTAACACATTTTGATATGGCTAATGAATTTATTAATGAACCTATAACTGAAGACGAAATTATAAAAGCAATTAGAAATTTGAAATGCAACAAAGCTAGTGCATGTAAATTTCGTACAAGCAATAACAGATTACCTGTTGAAACTGGACGATGGTTTGGTATAGAAAAAGATCAAAGATTTTGTACTTCCTGTAATGACAATGAAATTGGTGATGAGTTTCACTATTTGTTTAAGTGTAAAGCTTTTACTGAGGCAAGAAGTCGATGCATTGATTTTAGAAGTAGGTCTCGACCAAACATTTTAGTTATAAGAACTTTATTTCATTCAAAAAATATTGTCATGTTACGTAAATTATGTAAATTTATTAGAATAATTCATCATACTTTGGCCTCTCCACAACAATAAGTATCATTGATTTGTATTAATATCTACATTATACTTGAACACTACAAACATTGTATATATTGTATATTTGTTATTTTCTCAATACCATTGTATTCTGGTAAAAGAGAATAAAGAATCTTGAATCTCTTGAATCTTGATAATATTTTAAACATTTTATAATTATTCATTTTCAGTCACTCACAATCATTAATTTGGTTAATAAACAATTTTACATACGATATCAAGAGTTATAATTACTTTTTAGATGTCGAAATGGCGGAACTCTGTGTAATGTATTTATACCTTTATTGTCTAAACTAAATAATTAAAACAAGATACATGTATTCATATGATTATATTTCAGAATAACCCTAATTTGAATAGTCTCTAGAAAATTAAAGACATTGCAGACATCAACGATAAAACCAATATCTATTATTTTTTTGATTTTCTTAGTTTAAGTCTATTGTTTCTGAAATTAACATACTATACGGGTGATATAATTCGTGGTTATAATATTAGCTGTATTGACGGTGTTGATAAAACCATAAATCTAGGAAACAGTGAATAAGTTTTACGTTTATTTACATGTGTCGCAGCAATGTCCCGTTCACTCGGTGTTAATCTAGACTGCGTTTATATCAGCTGTAATCGCAGTTCGTCACATGAAATGACGTCACATCAAGTTGATAGATACATAAGATACATTTACGTAAAAACACAAGTCTAATTTTAAACTCAAAACAAATAAAATATTACCTCCTAATAAGAATGTTTCTAAAAATAAAAATATTTGTTTTTATTTTGCATATGAAGCAAAATGTGTATTTTTATTGTTTTGATTCGGAATGATAGACTCCTCTACCTTATACTCGCTGCTCCATCAAGATGATACCGATGACATTAAAGGGCGGGGTAGTTGATTCTCATTATTTTGTTTGTCAATATGAAAAGAATGATATGTAAATATAACTAATGAACGCTTGTCAGAGCGCATTTATTGTCAACATTGATGCCGTTTGGGTGACAGATGAAAATTCATGGCGCCCTGGATATTTATCTGTCACCCAAACAGCATCCATATTGACATTAAATGCGCTATTACAAGCAGTCATTCGTTAGATAAAATCCTACATATACGTAATATATTAATAGATAAAATCCTATATATACGTAATATATTAATAGATAAAATCCTATATATACGTAATATATTAATAGATAAAATCCTATATATACGCAATATATAACCAAGCTGAATTCGGACATTTTTATTTTTATTATTCTGGACTTTGCAAAACAAAATTATGTTTCTATTTTCACATGTATGTTTACATTTTATTTTACCCTGTAACACACGGATTGTAATTATCAATTTACTGATTCAATTGTTTATGTTTTCCCACCACATGTGCTTAGACTTTGTGACACTTGGACAATAATTATGATATGGGAAATGGACTTACTTCACATGTTAATCCTCTTTTTACATAATTATTTTCATTACTGTCAAAGCAATTATGTAATTATTTAATGTCTCAATAATATTAATGTACATCTGTCTAACATTTAATTTGCTATTGTTTGGTAATTGACTCAACACCTCTCAAACTGATACCAGATCTAATATTTACAAACCATTGTTCCAAATTCTTATAAATACTTTTGTAGCATTTCAATTCCTAAGTTCGGACATTAGTCACATTACTGATAACACCGACTCGTTACTTTGATTTTGGAGACCACTACTACTGGTCATATACCCAACTTGCCTTCTATTTTCATCCAGAACTTATTCATTATTATTCTATTTCGGACTATATACTTATTACTTTTTATTCATTACTTTGGACTTGTTATTTATTACTCATCATTTCGGGCTATTTGCATTTTATTGTTACATTTTGTGATTTTATACTGTTCCATCGTAGCGGCTTCACAATAAAAACGGAATGCTTATTCAGTGTTCTTCCTGGAGTTGTATTTTGGTGAACCACAGGGAATACGGCACTCTCTATCTATTTACGGCCTACAGTGCCACGTTTACTTTACGGCCAACAGCGCCACACACATCGACTCTGACTCTTCTTCTCGCCAACATTCCCTCACCCCGTTCGTTAACAAAACAACAGCGGATACGGCTCCAGCAACAACATCAACGACAAAACATCGTCACATACCGACACGAAAACCCCGTTGTGATAAATATATCAAATCCTACATATACGTAATATATTAATATATAAAATCCTACATATACATAATATATCAATATATCAAATTCTACATATACGTAATATATTGTAATATATTGTAATAAGATCCTACATATACGTAATATATTAATAGATAAAATCCTACATATACGCAATATATCAATATATCAAATTCTACATATATGTAATATATTGTAATATATTGTAATAAGATCCTACATATACGTAATATATTATTAGATAAAATCCTACATATACAAAATATATCAAATCCTACATATACGTAATATATTGTAATATATTGTAATAAAATCCTACATATACGTAATATAGTAAAATATAAGATCTTACATTAACGTAATATATTGATATATAAAATCCTAATATACGTAATATATTGTAATATATTGTAATAATATCCTACATATACGTAATATAGTAAAATATAAGATCTTACATTAACGTAATATATTGATATATAAAATCCTAATATACGTAATATATTGTAATATATTGTAATAATATCCTACATATACGTAATATAGTAAAATATAAGATCTTACATTAACGTAATATATTGATATATAAAATCCTAATATACGTAATATATTGTAATATATTGTAATAATATCCTACATATACGTAATATAGTAAAATATAAGATCTTACATTAACGTAATATATTGATATATCAAATCCTAATATACGTAATATATTGTAATAATATCCTACATATACGTAATATAGTAAAATATAAGATCTTACATTAACGTAATATATTGATATATAAAATCCTAATATACGTAATATATTGTAATATATTGTAATAATATCCTACATATACGTAATATAGTAAAATATAAGATTTTACATTACCGTAATATATTGATATATCAAATCCTAAATATACGTAATATATTGATACATAAAATCATACATATACGTGATATATTAATTCAGGTCGTCTCCTCGCATAACATAATGTTATCACTATGACACTCCCAGTCGGTGAATTCCAGAAACGTCGAGAGTGTTAGGAGAGACAACCTGAAAATTACAACCCGTGGAATTCGACCCCTTTACAGTATACTGCATATTACCGTAAATAGAAAGGTAGTCGATTGACCTTAACGTTTCAGACAAAATGTATGCTTTGGTAATAAGATAAATTACTTATCGCTAAATCGGTGAAGACTTGTTATTTTCAATGTATTTGCTTTGTCAGGCTTGCCCTATAACATCGCTGGTATTCAGTGAATAGTTTATTGTTGTCCTATCTGTGTGCATTGTCGACACAGTCAGTGAAAGGAAATTTCATAGAATTGTCTCACAAATATTGTGTTTTTCCTTTCAAGTAATTTTCTTGTCTTCACTTTATGTCTAATTTGACAATCAGGCCATGATGCTTAAAAGGCGTTGCTATACATTAGTAGTAACAAAATTAATAATTTACATTACAGGGGACAATTATATAATGATATGTGAAAGTATATGTTTTTACTCATTGATGTATAAGGTTTATTGTCAAAATAAAATATAAGAACATCCTAACAGCTTTTAAAACTCACGAGAATTAATTGTATCTATTATTCAAATGTAAAACAGCTTGAATCTACGAGTTATTTCCATTGCTGGAAAGTGTGTTCTCGCCGATAATGCAATTACAAAATTTTTTCACAAGGAGTAAAATGGCTAAACTTTTCTCTTAGATTTATTGCATCATGCATTTGTATGATGTTTGAAATATCTGATACAAAAGAAGCTATTATTATTATTATTATTATTATTATTATTATTACCATAGCATCGTATTCAATCGTATTCATAAAATAAGCGGCTGCTCCTCCTTTGTAAATATTGAACCACAATGTTCCTTGATACTGATCGCCAGCATCCAGTAGAATCGTATTGTTGGGGTTGTCTTGTCGAATTTCGTTCACCTTAGTCAGTCGTCGAGCCACACCGCCATAACACTTCCCTTCCAATGCATCTTTGTCTTTACATTGGCCAGCGTATTTGTTCATTTGTTCAATGTGGGCATGAACATCGTTCGTATGTAAGATTATAAGATCGTATCCGTGCACAAATGATAAAACTTCTATGAAAAAAATAAAACACAATCTGTATTGCATGATTGAAATTTTTTAAGACGGAATATCTTCCTGATTGCGTGGTCGTCAGCGATATATTACTCCATGTGTTTTGTTGACCTAATAAATAACTTTAGAGACGATGCTTGTGTTTATCTAACATGTACCCATTCACCCGAGCTTGTTTGTAATAATATATATCAGATATAGGGGCAAACTTTCTGCGCCAGAACGCACTTAAAAAGTAAATGTTAACTTTGAATCGATTTATAAACACTACGGACTATTGTCAGTCGCGTAAAGTTATACTAGTCGATAAGGTATTCTAAAAAATGCATACATATTTGTATTGAAAATCACTTGATATCAAACACATTGGATAACAAGGAATGTGAAGTTTACTTATCAAGAATTTGATGATCTCAAGTGGATTTACTACACACAGGTCCACATTAATGTATATATCAGTGCGTTATACCGTATCATTATCAGCACGTCTTACTAAGATAACAGAAAGGGGTACTGTCAGAAGTACTATTAAGTAAAAATGAAGAAGTACCAGTTGATAATCATAACTCAAGTCCATTAGAATACGACAAATTAGATGTGGAAATGGGCCCAGCACGAAGAACAATTGCGAATCCCAAACAGGATAGGTCCAGGTGTCCGGAAGGAGTCAGCGTCCTCTGCCAGCATGCTGCACCCGTCGCAAATTTTACAGGAAACCTCTCGAATTCGGTGAAAAGGTCAAAGTCGGTGAAATTGTCATCCGTTACTTTGATATATGATTGGCGAAAGGGAGTTACAGACAATGACGTTCCAGAATACTATCTAATGTTCCTGAGATAGAGACTTCATATTGTTTAACAAGATTCCCCGTATCGACCATAAAACTTCTTTAACGACGATTTCACGCGTTCAACAACGTAACCTTGTGTAAGTAGTTTATTGGCAAATCGTTTCGATCTCAAAGATTCATAAAAAGAGCATGCCCTGGCATAAGGTATACGTTGTGAAATGAAAACGCCATAGGCAAGAGAAGAGGGAAAATTACTACTTAGAAGTTCGTGATATGGAAATTGAAATCGTCCCGTTTGTCATGCGAGGTTTGAAGTTGGCCGTCTTTTCAATCGACAGGGTTAAATCTAGACAAGAAGCAGATGTGTTACACTCTGTAGTCTCATCGATCTCAAGCTATATAAAACCACTTATTGGCATTAGAAATCAGATGCGGTTATAACCCTAACAAATTCTGAGTTTGACCACATAATTTACGCAAACTTGCAGTAATAACCAAGTTAACACCATGGCTTCTTAACACCTGTTAAGTAAGAAATTAAAGGAAAACTATTTCACATTAAAAGAATTTGTTGTATAGATTAAGGACAAGACGGACGCGTATCATGTGATCATGACCTTAACACTGTAGAGATCAAAGTAGACGACAGTCGCATTCGTTTTCGCCATCAGGCGGGTTTTTTCGGTGAAAACGGAAATTTAAACAGATCCAAATACATGGAATTAATTAACATGAAAAAATATATAGTATAATATAGGCTGGCTGTCATTCTGATAAAAATGTTTCGCGAAACTTGCCGTTTTAAATTTTACCTTTTTTACATTTTGCCTTACTTATATTGCCTGCAATTAATAAAATGATTAATATCTCTGCAATTCATATAAGAAAAGAAATGTTTACTTGACCATTATTCAATTTCGATTTCTTTTCACTAATAAAACTTTTTTTCAACCAGGGATTTTTAAAAAAATATTTGTATAACATGTTGAATATTTGAAACATTTAATGCAAATAAAATCCATTTTGACGGCTTGTACGTCTTTAAGGGCGAGTGTACAATGTAAGTCAAATAAGGGCGAGTGTACAATATAAAAACCTCAGATACCAAAGTGTAAATCAATAGAATGTCCAGGACATAGATACAAATCCGATAAAAAATGGACAAACACGGACCTCTGGAAACCAAGAGGTGGGATCAGGTGCCATGGAGGAGTAAGCATCCCCTGTCGACCGGTCACACCCGCCGTGAGTCCACAGTCAAGTCCAGTGAAACACGTGAGGAGTGTATCCTCGTCACAATTGGTACAGACGTCTCAACAACCGCCAACGAAAAAGGCAACTCAACATTTCACTTAGTGAAACAGAGTAGTCGCAAAGAAGACTATTATACCGACCGTAAAACTTGCGGAACGTTGACATTAAACGCGGTTTTCGATATCCCTGTGTCAATAATTTGTCAGTGAGTAGTTTACCTCTGTATATGAAATCTTCATATGCTGTGCACGCCCCTGGCATATCGGATCATTTGTGAAATATAAACTCCATATGCAGGTGACTGAGGTATATTACTATTTAAATGTGGAAAATTTACGATGGGAAAGCCGAAATCGTCGCGTTTATCGTATAGCTTCGTAGCTAATTTCCCGTCTGTGTTTATGTTAAGTAAAATGTCTAAGTATGAAGCGTGTGTGCTTGATTCTGTTGTATCTTTAATTTCTAGTTCGCTGGGATATATCGCATTGACATATGTATGAAAATTGTCATTATTAATTGACAAAACGTCGTCGATATATCTAAATGTCAAAATTAAAAGACACCGCGCTAGCTTTTTCTTCTTTTGATTCAGCAGTTTCTGAATGAAGTCTGCTTCGTATGAATAAAGGAACAGGTCGGCCATAAAAGGAGCACAATTGGTTCCCATGGGAATGCCGACAGTTTGTTGAAAGACCACGTCTCCGAACATTATAAATATATTGTCTATTAGAAATTCCAGCATGTTTTTTATATCAACTTCAGTATATTTATGTGTAGAATCAGAGTGGTGTTTGACAAAATAAGTATCCTGATAGCCAATCACTAGATATTTAAATTTTCGGGTACCACCTTTAGTGAAAAAGCAGTTGTACAATGTAAGTCAAATAAGGGCGAGTGTACAATGTAAGTCAAATAAGGGCGAGTGTACAATGTAAGTCAAATAAGGGCGAGTGTACAATGTAAGTCAAATAAGGGCGAGTTAGCCATGGGAAAATTACACAGATGATACGCAGTAGTGTGTGCATTGAATGCGATACTGATCACTGACGAATGAAGAAATTCAAACGAGTGATGATCATGGACATTTTTTCTTGGAACAAGGGACGAAGAGTGTTAACTTTATATATTGATACATTTTCAACATATTAGTCTAGATCTAATATTATTTGTTAACGGAAGTCGCAAAATTTACGCAACTTATATAAAATAAATCAGAATTTTAAATCGCGTCAATCGGTGGACTTTAAATTGTGTTTAAATTTACTTTAGTCTTCCTGTTTCCAATTTCTTTTTAATCCTTCAATTCAATACTAATCCAGTATTTCCATTTTAAAAATTATATAGTAGTATCAAATTTCCTTAAACCATAAACTTAAGACTATCTGAATAAGGTTCAAAAGTGTACAATGTAAGTCAAATAAGGGCGAGTGTACAATGTAAGTCAAATAAGGGCGAGTGTACAATGTAAGTCAAATAAGGGCGAGTGTACAATGTAAGTCAAATAAGGGCGAGTGTACAATGTAAGTCAAATAAGCGCGAGTGTACAATGTAAGTCAAATAAGGGCGAGTTAGCCATGGGAAAATTACACGGATGATACGCAGTAGTGTGTGCATTCAACGCGATACTGACGAACGAGTGATGATCATGCACTGGCGTCGGAAGCAAATTCAAAGTGTGGGGGGGGGGGGGCTAAACCAACTTAAAACACACACACACACACACGCCAGAAACGTCTTGGGGCCTAAGCCCCAATTTTCAACACCTATGTCTATCTTTGCCAAAAATGTGGGGGGCTAAGCCCCCCCCTAGCCTCCCCCCCGGTTCGGACGCCTATGTCATGTACATTTTTTCTTGGAACAAGGGACGAAGAGAGTTAACTTTATATATCACTGGTCTTATTGATACATTTTAAACATATCAGCCTAGATGTAATATTATTTGTTAACGGAAGTCGCAAAATTTACGCAACTTATATAAATAAATCAGAATTTTAAATCGCGTCAATCGGTGGACTTTAAATTGGGTTTAAATTTACTTTAGTCTTCCTGTTTCCAATTTTTTTTATTCTTCAATTCAATACTAATCCAGTATTTACATTTTAAAAATTATATAGTAGTATCAAATTTCCTTAAACCATAAACTTAAGACTATCTGAATAAGGTTCAAATTTATCCTTTCTAGTTCGCTTCATAATCAAAGGGCAGATAACTCTTGGAGCCTGTATTTCTGATATATGCCTGTTAAATTTTATCTTTTTTCTGCTAATTTACCTGGATATCTAAATTAATTTACTGTGAAATAAAAGTACCTATATAGACTATAAATATTGATGAGTTATAAAGAACTTTAAATCATAATATTTTTCTAGAAATGAATGATTTTGAACCTAGAATTAATCAGTGAAATATATGTGTAAAGTCACTTTAATCTCCCTTTTTACCAATCTTATTATTTTTCTTGTTTTATTGTAAATCCAGTATTTACAATAAATCTCTTTATAGTAGAACCAAATATAATCTTAAACAATATGCTTAGACCATCTGAATAGGGTTCAAATTTACCCCCTCCTTATTTGCTTTGTAATCAAAGGACAGGTAACTCTTGTAGCCCATATCTCTGATAAATGCCTGGTACGTGATACTTATTTTTTATGCAGTATTTAAAGTCAAGTGTCACTTTAAGTCATAATGACAGAAAAAAGCCAAATTAAATGGTAAAATAAATTTTAGAGTACGTATCCTTCTTGTCTTTAAAATAGTCATCACCAATTTCAATGCCTTGTATATGGTCATCTAGATACATATTTTGGGCATAATTCATTTAATTCAAAATAGAATTTATCAATATAGAAAGAACAGAAATAAATTTGTCATCATGACGGATAGAAAAATGTGACATTTATTGGACACACATGGGATACTGGAAATCCCAGAGATGAAATCAGATGGAATGGGGGAATTAAGACCGGATGAAAAGAGAAAAGTTAAATAATGCTATTTACATATATCATAGAAAGGTTTACAAGTAAATAAAAACTTCAATTAGTCTAAGATTAATATATTATATGTATGTATGTATGTTCTATTTACTGAGCTATTCCATCCTTGGATAATTGTTGCAGTGAATTACAACACATTAAAGTGTTTCCAAGTTTATCAAGTAGCCATATTACCAATATGTCTTTGAGTCAATTGCATATGGTTTTAATGGGTTAATTGTTCCAGTTTTCGGCACTGATATCTCCTTTCCAAACTCTCAAGGTAGGGACTTGTCTATTTAATCTGCGTTTTCAATAATCCTATCTCTGTGGACTTTAATATTGGCATATGGTATGCTGCTTTCCCAGCGCACATCTAACATCCGTACTAAATCTCTGTGTGTGCGTGCGTGTGCGTTTGTGCGTGTGTGTATTTTCATACCAGTATACTGACATATTCATACTTCCGTGGTGTAATTTGCGTTTTAGTCTTACGTGATAATAGCCCTGTCTATCTAAGGGCGTGTGGGTGCTGGTGTTTGTATTATATTGACCAAGGGATAAAACTTTGTTTACATCAGATCAAGGGTGTGTGGTGTGGAAACTGGTGTAAAATGAAGGAAGTTATCTTCCTTCTATTGATTTTTTGATAATATAAGATAAAATGCCATGACCACATATAAATAATTTCCTATTCTAACCTATATATCATAAAATATAGAACCAGAAGAGTGGTGCTTAAACAGAAAAGTCTATGGTGGGAACCCCTTCATCTATGATATCTAACTATCTTACTTTAGTGCCTAACTATGGCCTTAAGTAAACCTATGTTGATAAAAGCTCGTTACCATATCAATACAAATAAAATGCTAATTCCTATTCTGGCCTATTTATCATACGGATAGAGTGTTATCCCTTACCTTAAGGGGGATGCTTGGACAAAAGGTCCGTGTGGAATACCCCTCCACCGATGATTTCTAACTAACTTACTCTAAGAATATCTCCTATTTTAAAATGTATAACCCATCACACTAACTATATACATACAATAGAGATACCTAGATAAACTGTTAGATACCCGCCGTCAAGCGTTACTGGATCCCATTAGAGCCGGCCGATGAGCTACCAGAAGGCCCTTCCCATCCGGGAGCCGAGGGCCGGTGTAACGACGAAAAGTGACCCCCGTAGAATATTGACCTGAGGGACAAATTTCTACGTAGAAAAATGACCCCGGGTCAATATTCTACGACAAGTAGGGTCATTTTTCTACCGTAGAAAACCCTTCCAGACCGGAAATTCTACGACTCCACTCATAGAAATTTGACCCCCTACTTTTTCTCTCCATTATATAATAAAACCTTTGGAAATGAGATATAAAAAGCGTTAAATCCGGGGTTGGGGAGAGTCGGTGAAGGCCTAGAGATAATTGCGTCTCCTTAATTTTTTTTTATACTTTCAAATGTATGTTGAGGAGGACGCAAAGTATCTTCCCCCTCCTTAACGCCACTTCTTAATACTACATGCAGAGAGAGAGTCTCGGTGAGATTCGTCAAGGCTAGAAGATGTCAGCAAAAATATCTAGCATTGACAAATCTTACTGAGAGAGAGAGAATATAAAGTTCCTGCTTTATTCGTTAATTTAAATCGTAACATCCTTTATTGAAAAAAAAGTTAAGCTTTTTAAATGCTATGATAATAACCCCACAAAATTTCTCGATTTCAAATCACGTTGCAAACAAAATAAACAGATAAAAACAATGAAGAATGCAATTAATTGTTCCATTGGAAATCTAATTTAATAGCAAAAACAACAAAATTAATGAATTAATTGAATAAACAGAATTTAATTCTTTCAATTCGTCACTTAACACATATTTTAACCCCATAGATGTACCTCAGTACTACAATGTTGGAACTCGCCGCGGACAAATTTTTCATGGTACGATGTAGTTCACTCAAACAGCATTTATTCCATCGCAACATCGAACCTGACCCCTTTTTTCAATGCGGTAAAGTTGAATCTACTGCACATTATCTATTAGAGTGTTCGAAATACTCTCATATTCGTCATATCATCACCAACGCATTAGATAGCAAACTACTCTTATTTGGTGACGAAACAAAATCATACCAATTTTTTAATGTTCAAGAATTTATTATGAAAAGCAAAAAGTTTTTTTAAGGATTCATGTAAGTATGTGTATATGTACGTATATATATGTATGTACTTATGTGTACATATGAGGAAAAATAATTTTTTTCTTTTTTTTTTCAAAACCTACATATCCATATTGAACCCATACTTAGTGTATTACATTATATGCCATTCGGAATTCGCATTCAAGATGCATATGTGTTATTTAATTGTCTCATTCTCAATTTTGTAAACTTTTCCATTCACCATTCAAACACCTCTCTCTCTACCTCTCTCTCTCTCTCTCTCTCTCTCTCTCTCTCTCTGATTTTATACCACTATGTCACATTTTCACGAGTGACTTTTTACCAGATAATGCTCATTATGTAACCTAGGAGAGGAATTTATATAAGATTTCAGCCTTTTTCCCACTCCTATCATTCTATTAATGATTACTTGTGACAAATAAATATGTTTAAACCAATAAACAGAAGGGAAAAAATTAAATACTAATATATCATCTTCATGTGTTTGCGAAGATGATTCCCCGATCCACCAGTCATCTTGAACTGACAGTATTTTATATTGGATTGAATTTCTATAGTCTCAATGGGTCTTGATGAGTTTCTTTTTACTTCGTATGGGAATATGTTACATGTTTTATGAGTGCGAGTTAGAGGGCGGCCCGAGCGGATTTACCTTAAAAGAAACGTTATACGTCTATACTTAAAATAATGGATATAAGTAAGTTTGAAACGCAACAAAAATCAAACTATGAATGTAAAAAATGTTAAAATCTCCAAGTGACTCTTATTTTAATTGAGGGTACAGACAACTTATAACGAATGATTAAAATATCGATCAATATCGGCCCTTGCTCTGCTTGCTTTTGTGACCGAGCGATAATGGATTGCGGCGCGTGTATATTTGGAAGAATTATATCTATCTCAGGCGCAGATCCAGGGTTTTTTCCAGGGGGGGTCTACGTCAATAAAAAAATCCACCTTATAGATTTCTTGACAAGGAAATAAAAACTATAAAAATAACATGTAAATACTTTGAAAATTCCAGGGGGTCCAGACCCCCATCTAGATCCGCGCCTGTATCTTCTTGTAGCCATTACTAACTACTGCCTTTTGTTAAAGGTAGATTAACCCGTGGGTGTGATAAGTCATTTCACAACACACAGCTATAGGCTATGGTCTCCGGACTTTATTAAGCGAAGATAGAGAATTAGTGCCATTTCTTTCAGTGGTAAATAAAATTAATAATTGTAAATATTGTTAAACATACTTAAGGCAATTTATTAAGAAGTTAGGAAATGTTTGTATATATATCTTGTACTTTGTAAAAAGCAGGAGTTACCTAGCAGGTACATAGATACTCTTTGCCCGAGTTATGGGGAGAGACGTCTCTGTAAATAAATTGTATAATATCTGTATTTGGTCAAATGGGAGTTCATCTTAATTTGGCTACTAAGTTGTTGTTCCAGATAAGCGGAGTTCCACTGTAAGGTACTCTGGACAACATCAGCAGTGCGACACAAAGTTACTGTGCACGCGCTCGGAGAGAAGTACATCAAAACAGGGTGGTTATACTTATATAACGCTCTCAGCACCGTAATGGCGACTGACACGTAATAAAGATATGTCAGCGCCCTACTATGGCGTAATATAATATGTGTATAGAATTCTTTATGAACTACAACTACCTGTGCTTGTTTCCTGTAATGGTCCAACTATATCCATTCCTATTTGCACAAATGGCTTTGACTTTACCGGTAGGGGTCACAATGGCTGTTTTGCTTTCTTCAAGGAAGATTTCCTTTGGCACTGATCACAACTCTCCACGTAATTCTTAACATCATCATGATGACCAGTGATATCTTTCTCTTATTTTCTTCCATCTATAAAATACATTGAAAAAAATATCTATATGATAAATGCTGGGGGGGGGGGGGGGGGGGGGGGATGTGCAAATACCTGACTATAACTCAACTTTTATACAAATATCATACTTTTAATACAATAGCGGGGATTATGATCAGATGAAACTCGGATTATCAAATACTGTTCGAAGCTCGAAGCTAAGTACAACCAACTAGTTAAGGAGATTTAGATAGGGAGAGGACTTGCAGGCCATCAGAAAAGTGATGCTTGCTCTCTCTCTCTCTCTCTCTCTCTCTCTCTCTCTCTCTCTCTCTCTCTCTCTATCTCTCTCTCTCTCTCTCTCTCTCAGGAAAAAATTGAATTCGTTTGCCCGATCAACCTAGTTCGGGGGAGGGAGGATCTCCTGCTGCTGAGCCTGAGAGAGAGAGAGAGAGAGAGAGAGAGAGAGAGAGAGAGAGAGAGAGAGAGAGAGAGAGAGAGAGAGAGCAAATTAAATCCATGCACAAAGTTAATATTGGTTTTCAATGAGGGTTCCACACTCAAAATGCGTTAGATTTAGCATATTCTAGCAAAGTGTTTCGACGAAAAGGGGGGTGTCCAACACTAGGACTCCCCTCCTCTGGACCCGCCAGTGATATTTCTGATTCCATCTTTGACCTACATTGATTTTAAAATCGACTAGGCTTAGTGGTTAGCGTGCAGCGTTTGAAATAAGATTTATTTTGTTATCCCCGTAATTTGGTTGCCTAGCAACACATCAAACATAACAACCATAATTTGAATTTCAGGTGTATTTCAACAAATTTTATTCATTAAAATAATAAAAAGGTTCCTATTTTTTTAGCTACCTCACAATAAAAATTAATTAGCCGAAAACTTCAAAAGGGTTAAAAAACGTTAACATTTCTGGAGAAAAAAAAACTTTTGAGACTTTATTTTGATACATTTTGCACATTATTTACCCAGAGTAAAACCTAAGAGAATTACAGTTATGGAAACTATACATTTTTTATTAATATAAGTTTCTCTTTTTGACACCAGCTAAGAAAATGATCTTGAGTTTTTTTGTGGAATCATCTTTATAAAATGTGATAAAACAAATATAAGTGCTCTAATAGTCGTAGAACATCGTTATAGCCTTGTTATTTGTTTTCCCTTAATGGGGAGAAAACATCTTGTATTATTGATATAAGGTATGGTATAACCTTTTAATGTTGTTACTTAAACTTTAAAGCTTTTAGAAATGAACACTTCATATCATAAGGCGTGATTTTACCCCTATGTATTTGACCAACAAGAATATTCCTACCAAAACCAGTTTTTCGGTATCAAAAAATGACACAGGGTCATTTTTCTACGGGGTCATTTTTCTACAATCCACACGGAGAAAAATGACCCCAAAGCCATAAATTCTACAAAAAAGTGGGTCATTTTTCTACGTAGAATATTGATCAGGGAGTGAAATTTCTACGTAGAAAAATTATCCCCGGTCAATATTCTACGGGGGGTCATTTTTCGTCGTTACACCGGCCAACCCAGGGAGATGGGGACCCAAAACCGGTCAATGCCACCGCCAGATCCACCCCTCAAGCCTCAAGCGAGCACGTGTAACAAACTCCATCATGGTTGCTAAACACAAGGAGCCTTTCCGGAGCTACAAGGGAGCCTGACAGATATGTAGCATTAATGATTATCAAATAAAAAATGAGTCAAGAATTTAAAATTTTATTTTACCTAAATGGGTGTATAATGTTTTTTTTCTTTCTCATTTGAATGAAACAGTTATTAAAACTGCACGCAGAGTAAGAGACAAAGAAAAAAAAAACCGAAAACACTAATCTGTATAAATGCACATACGGAGAGATAGATAAATGGATAGGAGATAAAAGAGAAATCGTTTGATAATGAGATAAGCATTATTGCATATCACATTTTAAACACAATTCGGTCAGTTTAAATATCGTGTGAACTGTTAGTCATGACTTGCTTTGTAACAATACTTTATACTAATAAACCAAAAAGTCATTAATTTGTAATGTATTCTTGATAATTCGACGAAATGTTTATATAATTTGATGAATTATATAGTGAGGCGTGGAGCTTTCGCTATTTGTCGATAGCACATTTCTCTCATAGGAGTGGGCATTGCGGGCGTAAGAGCGTATATAACGAGCTAACAGTTATTGCTGGACTCACACCATACATCAAGGTAAGTCTTCTGTCTTTTTTACTTTTAATTACAATATTTTCCTCTACAGAGACAAACGTGAAAAGACAACATACATTTATCATTTTTCATTATTTCAAAGTATCCAAGCTATTAACGTTGATACGATAATTATTCAACCACTGTTACGAAAGTAAATTTAGTTTGTTCTTATTACTGATACATAATAAAATTTCTGACAAATCAAGGTCCCTAAATTAATAAATGTAATATCTGATAACTGAATTTAATGATAATACCAATTATTATACAAGCATCAAACTAACCCGTTTCGAACTTAGATAAAGCTTCTTAGTTATTTCACATATAAACAATGTTTCCTTTTATTACATTTGAAAGGTTATTCATTTGTTGTATCATAATTATAAATTACACATTATTATCGTGTGTAATTATAAATCTGTATGTCATCAATAATGGTGGTAGTATATAAAAGTCCAAAGGTTACCAAACTCATTCCTAAGTATACATTGTCGTATTGTATCCAAACATTTTCTTTATTATATATAAAAATGCATACCAAAATATTAAAATCCATACTGAAATATTGAAATACATACGATCGACTCCATTATATGCGTTAATTCATTTCAAAAAGTACACCCAACTATAAATATAGAAATGTTTTTTATGAACTTTCACTGGTGATCAAATATTGTTCCTCGTAATTATATTTGAAATTTAATCTATTTGAATGTAATAAGTTTTATATGTAAACGTTAGTTCATATTAACTGTGCCTTTTTCAAAATACGGTACTTTTATTTACAGTGCAATTTGTAATACAATTTTCTCGTATGTATATTAGATAACAAAGACTTCTAGCATTTGATTTTGTGTTTTAAGTTTTAGGCTATTGGTGAAATAATGCTTTTTCGTTATCCATATGTACATGAACACAGTTATAGACAAAAAATAATGATTAATTCAGATAAAGAAGGGAAAAGAAACTATGGTATTGGATTGCTTCTAGCAGGAGATATGGATAAGTTTCCAATACTTATGATCTCTTTCGCTTGTATTGACAGACCCTTTTTGTTTCTAGTTTATATTGTATCAAGACCATGTTTATAACTTTTTCCTCAATTGTTATGATATATCCAAAATATGTTTTCTTTACATAGTAATTTAGTTATCTGTATTTGCTTGAATTTATTAACCTTATGCATTCCATATCACGTCGATATATAATTTGATATTTACACAAGTGTCCGATATAAAAAAAAGACCTATGCTATAAATGTATATGCAGTCTTTAAATGTCGAGGATATTTTAAAGTTGTAAATGTGATCAGACAATGTTATACTACTCACAGATTCAACTGTTAAAATATTCCGGAATAAGTCACTGATACTCGAGAATGTCACTGTTACCCTGATAACCCACTTTTTAAAATAATACCGGGTAATTCGCTGTTACCCTGATATCACAATGTTTAAATGTCACTCGGGTATGTCACTGTTACCTTGATATTACAGTTTAAAATGTACCAGTGTATATCACCGTTACCCTGATAAACAATTTTAAAATGTTCCGGGGTATGTCACTGTTACCCTGATATTACACATTTTAAAATGTTCCGGGGTATGTCACTGTTACCCTGATATTACACATTTTAAAATGTTCCGGGGTATATCACTGTTACCCTGATATTACACATTTTAAAATGTTCCGGGGTATGTCACTGTTACCCTGATATTACACATTTTAAAATGTTCCGGGGTATATCACTGTTACCCTGATATTACACATTTTAAAATGTTCCGGGGTATGTCACTGTTACCCTGATATTACAATTTGTAAAATGTTCCGGGGTATGTCACTGTTACCCTGATATCATACTGTGTAAAATGTCCAGCGGCATGTCACTGTTACCCTGATATTACAATTTGTAAAATGTTCCGGGGTATATCACTGTTACCCTGATATTACAATTTGTAAAATGTTCCGGGGTATATCACTGTTACCCTGATATCATACTGTGTAAAATGTCCAGCGGCATGTCACTGTTACCCTGATATTACAATTTGTAAAATGTTCCGGGATATATCTCTGTTACCCTGATATCACACTCTTTAAATGATCTGGGTTGAATAACTGTTAACCCTGATATGACATTATTTAAAATGTTCCGGTGATCAGGTCATCACTGTTACCTGATATCAAACTGTTTAAAATGTTCGGGGTATATTACTGTCAACCCTGAGATCACACTTTTTAAAATGTCCCGGTGTATGTCACTGTTACCCTGATATCACACTGTTTAAAATGTCCCGGTGTATGTCACTATTACCCTGATATCACACTGTTTAAAATGTCCCGGTGTATGTCACTGTTACCCTGATATCACACTGTTTAAAATGTCCCGGTGTATGTCACTGTTACCCTGATATCACACTGTTTAAAATGTCCCGGTGTATGTCACTGTTACCCTGATATCACACTTTTTAAAATGTTCCGGTGTATGTCACTGTTACCCTGATATCACACTTTTTAAAATGTTCCGGTGTATGTCACTGTTACCCTGATATCACACATTTTAAAATGTCCCGGTGTATGTCACTGTTACCCTGATATCACACTGTTTAAAATGATCAAGGTATGTCACTGTTACCCTGATATCACACTTTTTAAAATGTCCCGGTGTATGTCACTGTTACCCTGATATCACACTTTTTAAAATGTCCCGGTGTATGTCACTGTTACCCTGATATCACACTGTTTAAAATGTCCCGGTGTATGTCACTGTTACCCTGATATCACACTGTTTAAAATGATCAAGGTATGTCACTTTTAACCCTGATATGACACCTTGAAATGTTCAGTGTATGTCACTGCTAATCCTAATATGTTTAAATGTTCCGGTGTACGTATGTCACTGTTACCCTGATATCACTCTTTTTAAAATGTTTGGGGTGTATCACTGCTACTCTGATATCACACTATTTACATATTCCGGTGTGTGTCACTGTTAACAGTGGTATGACATTGTTTAAAATGTCCAAAGGCTTGACACTATGTAAAATGTTCCTGGGGTGTTAAATGGGCAATAGCTGTGTTTACCAAAAAGCAATTATTTTGATTTTTTCTACTTTTACTACTTGTACTTGATGTACAATAAGAAAGAAGAGTTATATACAGGCACAAAAATCTTATGTCGTATCTTGCGTTTGATAGTGAACATTTTTTCCTACATAAGATTAGAATTCTCTGAAAAAAATCGTGGTTATCAACAACAATTTAATTATATCATTATAAAATGAATTCATGTCATGGACAACTCTATTTTCTATACGTATTAAAAGTACTGATTTGGTATTTCCTGGGCCGATCTGGTGAATGCATGCTGATTCACTATTTCGTCCAAACAAATCAAAAGGAATCGACGAATTATTTGTGATTTGTTCCCATGAGTTTGATTTAGAAAAATTTACAGTCTGATAAACAATGTAATCCAAAAGACGATATCAAACAAAATACAATTTTTAATGTTTAGATATTTACAGTTGACTCCTACGTATCCGCCTTTGTTATTTTGAACCTCTACGAGAAATATAGAGTATATGTCTATTTGTTTTCCATTTTGTCGAGAACAACGAGGTTTGAAGAGTTCCAATCAAGAGCATTAATCAATCACGTTAGTTACGGGGCATGACACAGTTTAAAATTATCCAGGGCGATGAAACTGTTCCTGGACATTTCACTGTTTGAGCTTATCATGTGGTATAATTCTGTATATAAATTCCACTTTACCCAATAGGATACCATTTAAATATTTTAGGGCGTGACACGGAAAAATCTTCAGAGAATGTCACAGTTTGATATGTTCCAGGTCACGACCCTGAATCAAGTTTGATATACTGGGTTTGATACTGATCAAACTCCCGGGCCACGACACTGGTTAAATTGACCTAGTGAATGACAACTGTTTGTATGACATAGTTTAGAATATGACACAGTTTAAATGTCTCTATTTAAAATGATCTGGATGATGGCAATATTTCAAATATCATGGTATATAAATTTGTTTAAAATGTTCTGGGGCAATACAATCTTTGAACTATCACAAGATAGGACACTGTTTAAGATAATCAGGTCATGACAATCTTTGAAATATCATGATATATAACTATGTTTAAAATGTTCTGGGGCAATACAATATTTGAAATATTACAAGATGGGACACTCTTTAAAATGATCTGGATAATGGCAAAATTTGATGGTGCATGATTTTGTTTAAAATGTTCTGGGGCATGACTATCGTTGAAATATCACAAGATGGGGGACTGTTTAAAATGATCTGGATCATGGCAAACTTTGAACTATTATGGTGTATGAATCTGTCCAGAGGTCTGTGCTTGCCCATTTTTGCTGGATTTGTATGTGTGTCCTGTACATCCTAAAGATTTATACTATTGTATCAGAGATGTTTTATATTTAAAATGTTCCGGTAATGTTGAAATGTTACGGTATGATACTACCTAAAATGTATGGCACTATTTATGAGGTAGGAATCAGCCCAGTTAGTATTAAGTCATAGTATTAGCTTTCATGATGATTTTCTCTATTAGAACAGAAATTAAATTTAATTATTATTAATTTCCATTTCTGGTATTTCGATACCAGCTGATAGCCTTAAATTAAAGTAATATTTGGCACTGATAACACCATTCAAATTCCAAAGTTTTATAAAGCTAAGATAGTTATCTTTTTACAGTGGTACTTTTAGACGGATTTCGGCAATACTTTTAGATCTATTATTTGACCTTGTATGATACCACTTTCACTTCAGAAAATACATATACATTATAAATTGGAGCTCAACCGATGAAGTCTAATTGACAGAAACTATCGTCTTGAGCATTTTAACTTTGGTATTATGTTTATAATATTTTCCTATATCCATTTCCTACATTTTAACTTGTCCTGTAAAATAACGACAAATATTTTAAGATCTTTTAAAGAGAACATTTATATATACACATATATGTATCTATGTCAGTATCTGGATGTAACACAAAATTGCAGTGTAGAGTTACATCGTCAAAGATAAATGTAGAAAATATCTGGCTTTTACCAGTTCGTCTTGTAGCGGATCACATAATATATATAAATGTTTCTTGTTTTTGTTGGTTTCTTAACTCCTGAAGTTAATGTAGCCATAAAGTATTTATGCTTTTTATAAAGTCCCAATAAATTTTGTTATTGATTCTTATTTATTTATCATGAATTTGTGTAATATTTAATCTACTTACTTTAATTTTACATTTAGATATATCGACGACGTTTTGTCAATTAATAATGACAATTTTCATACATATGTCAATGCAATATATCCCAGCAAACTAAAAATGAAAGATACAACAGAATCAAGCACACACGCTTCATAGTTAGACATTTTACTTAAACAAACACAGACGGGAAATTAGCAACTACGCTATACGACAAACGCGACGATTTCGGCTTTCCCATCGTAAATTTTCCACATTTAAGTAGTAATATCCCTCAGTCACCCGCATTTGGAGTTTATATTTCACAAATGATCCGATATGCCAGGGCGTGTACACCATATGAAGATTTCATATACAGAGGTAAACTACTCATTGACAAATTATTGACAAAGGGAAATCGAAAACCGCGTTTGATGTCGACGTTCCGCATAGTTTACGGTCGGTATAATAGTCTTGTTTGCGATTATTCTGTTTCACTAAGTGAAATTTTGAGTTGCCTTTTCGTTGGCGGTTGTTGAGACGTCTGTACCAATTGTGACGAGGATACACTCCTAACGTATTTCATTAGACTTGACTGTGGACTCACGGCGGGTGTGACCGGTCGACAGGGGATGCTTACTCCTCCATGGCACATGATCCCACCTCTTGGTTTCCAGAGGTCCGTGTTTGTCCATTTTTACCAAGATTTATATCTATGTCCTGGACATTCTATTGATTTAAATACTTTGGTATCTGAGATTTTTATATTACTAATACATACTGTTTCTGAATACATACAACAACATGTCGACGAGAGCTCGACTGAAATGGACTTATATTGTCTGCAAGGCCATTATCGAAGCATGATATCGTAGTCTGTAATGAATGCCTAATTGGTGTCGCTATTACTTTAATGACTTATTTTTCCGGATTCAGATATTTAAAACCTAGCTGCATTGTATGTCAGATATAAAATGATGACAAATAAATGTCAGTTCTGAAGAAATACAATGTACGATATCTCATTGATACTACCGTCTCTGAATATGATCACAGACTCATTAATGACATTCAGTAATGATGTTTATTGACTATTGAAAATTCATTTGTCCTGAAAACAGCAAGAGTGATTCTGGGGATGCAAATAGATACCTCGTTAGATCAGTAAAATTGACTCATTTATTTGGATAAAAGTTTTGTGTGTTTGTTCCCTTTTCCGGAATCTCGGGGTTAAACATAAATATGTATGTATGTATTTATAAGGTAAACGACACACACTCCACTTGAATATGTAGGAATTGTAATTGTCAGGTGATGCAGTGTGTTCCGTTGATAAAGACAAAACCACACTGATGAGCATAAAACCCTCAGAAATACTTTTATACACTCTTAGTTCTGCCATGAAGGAATAAGCATATCGTGTCGAAAAAATAGTTTAGCTCGATAATGTTTTATTGCGAAGCAATTTGAATTGACTAGAAAAAAAAAATACTTATTTTTGTGATTTTGACGCAGTTAAACCTAGTTTTTCCATTGAAAAATTGTTTCGAGTTATTTAGAAAAACTAGGTTAACAGCAGACAAATAAGGTTTAACTGCTATTTTTGGGGGGGAATAATTAGGTGTAACTTAATAATGTGATTTCGGCGTGTTAGAAATACATAATGCAGGGGTCATTGACTGTTTTATACATGTTGTGCTAATAGAAGAGAAATGTGTCGTCTTGTAAAGTTGTGAAAATGAGATAAAATTACTTTAGATCAGAATATTTCGTACACATAATTAAGATGGGAATATGACGTAATCACGATTTGTAAAACGTCAGCAATATGTACAGTTGCTTATTCCAGAAGCGATGTAAATCAGATGTGGATGCTTAAAATTATTAGAAAATTTAAAGGCACACAGTTTTTCTCAAGTTCACAGTATCAAAACATACGACTTCTCTACTCTTTACACAACTATTTCACATAAAAAATAACAGAAATACTTTTTAGCATCGTAGACAACTGTTTTTTCACTAAAGGTGGTACCCAAAAATTTAAATATCTAGTGATTGGTTATCATGGTACTTATTTTGTCAAACACCACTCTGATTCTACACATAAATATACTGAAGTTGATATAAAAACATGCTGGAATTTTTAATAGACAATATATTTGTAATGTTCGGCATTCCTATGCGAATCAATTGTGTCCCTTTATTGGCAGACCTATTCCTTTATTCATACGAAGCAGACTTTATTCAGAAACTGCTGAATCAAAAGAAGAAAGAGCTAGCGGTGTCCTTTAATTTCACATTTAGATATATCGACGATTATCTTTATATATATTTTCATACATTTTCATACGTATGTCAATGCGATATATCTAGAATATCTAGAAATTAAGGATACAACAGAATCAGTGACACACGCTTCATACTTAGACATTTTACTTACTATAGACATAGACAGAAAATTGGCAACTAAGCTATACGACAAACGCGACGATTTCGGCTTTCCCATCGTAAATTTTCCACATTTAAGTAGTAACATCCCACAGTCACCCGCATATGGAGTTTATATTTCACAAATGATCCGATATGCTAGGGTTCGTTCAATATATGAACATTTTCATATACAGATGTAAACTACTCACTGACAAATTATTGACACAGGGATATCGCAAACCGCATTTGATTTCAACGTTCCGCAAATTTTACGGTCGGTATAATAGATTTGTTTGCGATTACTCTGTTTCATTAGGTGAAATGTTGAGTTGCCTTTTCGTTGGCGGTTGTTGAGATGTTTGTACCAATTGTGACGAGGAGTCGTTCCTCACATATTTCATTTGGACTTGACTGTGGACTCACGGTGGATGTAACCAGTCGACAGGGGACGCTTACTCCTCCATGGCACCTGATCCCACCTCTTGGTTTCCTTGTTTGTTCATTTTTACCGGATTTGTATCTGTGCCCTGGACGTCCTAAAAATTAGTTATATTTTATGTTTCAATTTGGAGTAGCCAGTATAAGTTAGGTCGAATCCCTATGTTGATTTCTCTCTTTAATCAAATTTCTACATATGTCTCTTTGTAACAGGTAAAACTGGATACGGGATATCGTTATTCGAAAAATACTAATAGCAAGAATAAGGGTAAATAAAACAGGTAAGAAAAGTGGTGTAAAATTAATCAATATGTCACAATATGTTATCACTTGACCAGGCAGGGTGAAAAAAGCTGATGAAATGTTTGTTTTTTCTATTCATTTAAATTAAAACCACAATTTTCAAATGATATTTACTTAATTGTTTTGTGTGAATGATTTACTATACAAAATATATTTTTTAAATATGTGTTAGTAATGAATGTCCCATAAAGAACCTAATTTTCTATGAAATAGAATTAAAAGTTTCCTCATTCTTAACCCCCAGCTGCATGGCTATCAGGATACTTATTTCGTCAAATACCCTCTGATTCTACACATAAATACACTGAAGCTGATATAAAAAAATTCTAATAGACATATGCGATATATCCCAGCGAACTAAAAATTAAAAATACAACAGAATCAAGCACACACCCTTCATACTTAGACATTTTACTTAATATAAACACAGACGGGAAATTAGCAACTAAGCTATACGACAAACGCGACGATTTCGGCTTTCCCATCGTAAATTTTCCACATTTAAGTAGTAATATCCCTCAGTCACCCGCACATGGAGTTTATATTTCACAAATGATCCGATATGCCAGGGATTGCACAACATATGAAGATTTCATATACAGAGGTAAACTACTCACTGACAAATTATTGACAAAGGGATATCGAAAACCGCGTTTAATGTCAAAGTTCCGCTAATTTTACGGTCGGTATAATAGTCTTGTTTGCAACTACTCTGTTTCACTAGGAGAAATGTTGAGTCGCCTTTTCGTTGGCGGTTGTTGAGACGTCTGTACCAATTGTGACGTGGATACACTCCTCACGTGTTTCATTGGACTTGACTGTGGACTCACGGCGGGTGTGACCGGTCGACAGGGGACACTTACTCCTCCATGGCACCTGATTCCACCTCTTGGTTTCCAGAGGTCCGTGTTTGTCCATTTTTACCGGGTTTGTATCTATGTCTTGGACATTCGATTGATTTATACTTTGGTATCTGAATTTTTTTTATATCTTTATATATATTTTTGTATTTATTTTTGTATATTTGTATATATATTGTATAAATATTTGTATATATTTTATAAATACATGTATTTGGAATATTGTTTTCATATATTTAGTAAATATCATGCATATTTAAGGAATGCTGTTCAATTTTTGGAATGCATCGAGTATAAATGCAATGAATTATGGGAAAAATTCTGTGCAGCACATTGAATTTTTTCCATGATAAATTGCATTTATACTCGATGCATTCCAAAAAATGAAAAAATCCTTATATTCATATATGTTACCATTTTCTGTGAATCTGTAGTCAGCTGGTTATAAATTGCATTCTATGTAATTGGCTTTGTGGTAGGAGGTTTTTCATATGACGTAACAGCTAAACAGCTGTGTGAGACGAGAAGTAGTTCCCCTTTTCTGTCCGTAAATACTAAATGGAATTAATTTTTATTTTTCTTATTTTCATGTTATTTTGAAAGAAACTAGTAATATGGAAACTTTTGAATAAGTGTCAGATTTGTTTTTAAGTTATTTTAGAATATTCGTCTGCTTGGTAACCGGAAGGTTAAATGTGTCAGAAGAGAGTTGAAAAATGCCAATGGCCGCGCCCATGACTATGCCGTATAATGTATTTACAACGAATTTGCGTTTGAATTCTGATATATTATTAATGGGATATACTATAGAAAGTTTGAGTGTGACTTACAAGAAGTAAGACAGCTTATATGCATTCATGAAAACTGAAAATAGCCATTTTATTTGACATTTTTTTTACCAATCAGCTGGGAACCATGATGACTGATTGGTACGTAACCTTCACTTGACCTGATTTCACATGCGGGTGACGAATTGATAGGTATATCCAGTGAAGGCAAACAAATCGACTTGTTTATCGAGAGATGCTTGACAAAGTTGCACTAGGCCTTACTCTCTTTTTTTTCTTTTGTATCATTGAAGCGAAATTTCATTTTTGTGCCAGACTGTGTTCTGTGGTTCTGGTCATAACATGACGTAGATATATCGCGATATGGGATGTAGGCTGTACAATGTGATGTAGTTTTCTTTCTGTGATTTGTATTTGTTTTGTGGTAGGCCTAATATATGGCTTTTAAGATTAAATATATATGAAATAAAGATGTGATATTCTATTCTTTATTGATTCGTTCATGTATTCTTACGCTGAAAAGTAAAGCGGTTAATACTCGGGGCACGCAACTGCATTTACAGAATATACAATATATCGCTCTATATGCTTGCAAATGAAGAGAATTGCAGTCGGTATGTAAATATATTGTTTTACAGGAGCAGAAAAATGGTAAACGGACTGAGGATTGTGCTCTTTACTGGTTTCATGATAATGGTACTTGCAGATAGTGAAAGGTCGCACTCGCCATTAGGAAGGTACATCGCGCTCTACAGACGGCAATTTGAAGGCAAAGAACAGGTATGAACATTATAATGTTCTGTGTCGCTGTTGTTATATGTTAGTTCTTAGTTTTATCGGAAATGGTTATGCACATCGATCTTATTAATTCGTCATTATACTATGTTTTATTTGCTCTTTATTTACCATAATTGTCATTACATTTGACATACGATTTATTTTATATGATTCAAATCTAAATAAATATGCTTAGATGACTTGGACCGTAGTCATGCGACCTGTTATACAGAACGAAAATCTAGTTTATAGTGATTTACTGGCATATCCATATTTCTGTTATTACAAATTATGATTTATACTGGTAATACACTTGGCAATAGGCATTAATTACATGTTTGTTTTATTTGGTTATATGATCAATGTCATTTCGACATCCAATTTGTGTTTTACGGTAAAACATCGGCAAACAATTGCCTTTTGATTGATGTTGTTACCTTTGCCAACACAACCTTTGTTATATGAAAACAGGATTTCACCGTGATTCTTTTTGTTTTAAACACACAAGGTTACTTCTCCTCATTCTACATATATCATCGTTTAAACTTGCTTCATCAAAATCCCTTTAACAATCCCGAAACTGACAATATGAAAAAGGACCCTCCTTCGCTTTTCTTTTAGAAAAGTCATAACAAATTCTATAAATTTGATTTCGGTAGAAATCTCTCACGAAACCATTGCTTTTTCACCAATTATAGGAAAGCATAGAGAATAAAGGGGAAAATCAAGAAAATCGTAACAAAAATAAACAATCTTTTTTCTCGAGTCTGTGACGGGTTACGTAAACACACACACACGCACTGTCAATACAGTAACATATCAGTTAGGGTTTTCGATTATGAATATTCACTCTCTTGAAATTCATATCACTATTTCAGAGTAAAGCGACCTCATCTTGGTAAACATGTTTTCTATATCTTTTTTTCTGTTGCAGTGTGGTGTTTTTATGACGAGTTGTCAACCTGGGCAAACTAAGTGCTGCGGAGAGCTTAAGTGTTTGAATTATCTACGTGATTTCTGCTTGTATCCTCTAGAGGACTGTATGTGTATGAACAAACGTTTATATAACCCCGTGTTCTAAATTTATCAAATCGATTTATCGTCATGGACCTATTATCAGTAGTTCTACGTCATTTATTCACATTTAAATAAGGTTTGATAGATAAAGATTCTTTAAAATTGTACATAAAGCATTATAAAAAATAGGTAAACGTATTATTGAATAATGCGACAAATTACTTGATCTAGATTGTTTTAAAGCAACAGTGTACAAAATGTATCTCTTCACTCTTGACACTGGAATAGTATCTGAGAAGAAATTCCGTTTAATTCTATGATAAAAAGTGGAAAACTTTTACTGAATATCATGATTTATTCCTTAGTTTTCAGTACTATTTTACATTTGTATAGTACATTAATAGCGTGAATAGATAAACAAGCATTCAAAATATGTGGCGAGAGTAAATTTTTATCCAAATTTATTTATCGATAACAAAACATAGTCAAGAGAGATCATATAACTGAAACATTTCATTTTGAGTTACAAAACTCCATCTTACCCTGACAACCTGAAAACTCCCTGTTTCCTGTATTTGACGCAGTTATGTAAGATTTGGTCTGCAGAAAAAAAGATAAAAATCTACAGACAAATGGAGTAAAAAAGCAAAGCAAGGCACAAACAATCAATATGTTGAATAGTGGACAAACAAGAACCTGCCAAAGCTCAAGAGGTGGGAACAGGTACCAGGGCACAAACTATCTATATGATGAACAGTCGACGAACAAGAACCTACCAAATATCAAGAGGTGGGAACAGGTACCAAGGCATAGGTTACAAATATAATGAACAGTGGACAAACAAGAACCTGCCATAGATCAAGAGGGATCAGGTACCAAAGCAAAAACTGCCAAAATGATCAATATGTTGAATAGTGGACAAACAAGAACCTGCCAAAGATCAAAAGGTGGGAACAGGTACCAAGGCAAAAACTGTCAAAATGATCAATATGTTGAATAGTGGACAAACAAGAACCTGCCAAATATCAAGAGGTGGGAACTGGTCCCAAGACACAGATTTCAAATATGATGAACAGTCGACAAACAAGAACCTGCCAAAGATCAAGAGGTGGGATTAGGTACCTAAAAGGAGTAAGCATGTCTTATAGACCAATCTCAGCATAAAAGTATAACTTGTGTGATGATGATAATGATGATGATGATGATAATGATGATGATGATATTAATAATATCATTAATAATAATAATCATTATTATTATTTTTATGATGATGATGATGATGATGATTATTATTATTATTATTATTATTATTATTATTATTAATAATAATAATTCAAAAAACATTCCCCATTTCAAATGCCATAACTTTGTGCAGACACGTGATCATTTAAAATTTTGAAGTTCAATAGAAAGAGAATTTAATTGAAAATTTAGGATAATTTAAACCGAAAACCTATCGAAACATCCTGGACGTGTTACAGTTAGTGATATTAAAATATGTAATAAAACTGACGTTTAACTGGTTAATTTCCAAAATGTATATAGTTTAGAATATGGCTTACTTAAATACTATTTTATGTGTATGCATTAATAATTACATACCAACCAAATTGTTATGAAACACTCTTTGATATGATATATATCTCTTAGTTTGATAAGCAACGTAAAGGGACTATGAAAACACGTTATCCCTCTGTATTTAATGATCCAGAAGTAGTAACTGAACTGGATAGGTTACATGACCAATATGTACTGGTACCAGCAGACAAAGCCTCAAATAATATAGTTTTTATTTGTAAGGCACATTACTATAATTGTTTATTAGAAGAACTTGGGTTTAATACGAATTCTGGAAAATCCTACATACACACGTAGCTCACTTTCAAAGGACGAGATCCTTCAAAATCACGTGTCCGTATTACGCTCATTTGATATACCTACAACGGATACCGATTTCGAGCTACCACATTTATACTGGATACCTAAACTTCATAAAACCCCATATAAACAAAGATACATAGCGGGATCAGCAAATGTTCTACCAAACCTTTATCTTTACTCCTTACCAAGATATTGACAGCCATTAAGGAGAAACTTCAACAATACTGTACAGTTGCTTATTCCAGAAGCGGTGTAAATCAGATGTGGATACTTAAAAATTCTAAACAGCTTTTAGAAAATTTGAAGGCACACAATTTTTCTCGAATTCACAGTATCAAAACTTATGACTTCTCTACTCTTTACACTACTATTCCACATAAAAAATTAAAAGAAAGACTTTTCAGCATCATAGACAACTGCTTTTTCACTAAAGGTGGTACCCGAAAATTTAAATATCTAGTGATTGGCTATCAGGATACTTATTTCGTAAAACACCACTCTGATTCTACACATAAATATACTGAACATGCTGGAATTTCTAATAGACAATATATTTGTAATGTTCGGAGACGTAGTCTTTCAACAAACTGTCGGTATTCCTATGGGAACCAACTGTGCTCCTTTATTGGCCGACCTGTTCCTTTATTCATACGAAGCAGACTTCATTCAGAAACTGCTGAATTAAAAGAAGAAAAAGTTAGCGGTGTCCTTTAATTTGACATTTAGATATATCGACGACGTTTTGTCAATTAATAATGACAATTTTCATACATATGTCAATGCGATATATCCCAACGAACTAGAAATCAAAGATACAACAGAATCAAGCACACGTGAGGAGTGTATCCTCGTCACAAATGGTACAGACTTCTCAACAACCGCCGACGAAAAGGCAACTCAACATTTCACTTAGTGAAACAGAGTAATCGCAAACAAGACTATTAAACCGAGACGATTATCACGTTGAGAATGCGCACTTAATACTTACGGGAAAGAACCCCAATTTTAAAACGAAGGTTTATCAATGAAACGCCTTGCACGGACTCCATGCATTACCGAATCCCTAATACTTTTGTGACGACAAGTAACTTGTCACCCCTGTTATTTTTTGAAATAAACTTGCTGTATTTGAAAACATGTGCCAATTTACCTTGGTAGACCTGTACATTTTTTATCACACTGAAAACACAAACTCATGGAAATATTCATATAAGATATTCCAATGTCTTGTTGAAATGCTGTAGAAACGCACAACAATAAATAAATATATAAACAAAGTTCAGACATAAATACATAAGCAAAGATAATACATCAATACAGAAACACCGATAATACATTAATACAGAAACGCCAATAATACATCAATACAGGAACACAGATAATACATAAATACAGAAACATAGATAATAATCAATACAGAAACACAGATATTACACCAATACGGAGACAAAGATAATACATCCATACAGAAACACAGATATTAATACAAAAGCAAAGATAATACGTCAATACAGAAACAAAGATAATACGTCAATACAGAAACAAAGACAATACGTCAATACAGAAACACATATAATATATCCACACATCAACACAGATAATACATTAATACAGAAACACAGATAATACATCAATACAGAAACTCAGATAATACGTCAATACAGAAACACAGATAATACATCAATACAGAAACAATATACTACATCAATACAAAATACAGAAAAACCATATAGACAAAAAGATAATACATCAATAAAGAAACACGGATAACATATCAATACAGAAACACAAATAAGTCACCATACAGACAAAAAGATACTACATCAATAAAGAAACACGGATAACATATCAATACAGAAACACAAATAATCCACCATACAGACAAAAGGATAATACATCAATAGAGAAATACGGATAACATAACAATACAGAAACACAAATAATCCACAATACAGACAAAAGTATAATACATCAATACAGAAACACGGATAATACATCAATGCAAACAAAAAGATAATACATGTACGTCAACACATAAACACAAATAATGCATCAATACAGAATAAAATATAATAGATTAATGCAGAAAACTCCACACAGAAACAAAGATAAAACATCTATACAGAAAGAAAGATAAAACGCCAATAATACATCAATACAGAAACAAAGATAATACATCAAAACAAAAATACTGATACTATATCAATATATAAACATAGATAATACATCAATGCAGAAACTTAAATAATATGTTAATAGAGAAACGCAGATAATATATCAATACAGACGCTCAGATAAAACATCAATACAAACACACAGATAATACATCAATACAGAAACAAATTTCAAACATCAATAGTACATCAATACAGAAACACGGATAATGCATCAATACTGAAATACAGATAAAAATCAAAACAGAAACTTAGATAATACATCAATGCAGAAACACGGATAATGCATCAATACAGAAACACGGATAATGCATCAATACTGAAATACAGATAAAAATCAAAACAGAAAGTTAGATAATACATCAATGCAGAAACACGGATAATGCATCAATACAGAAACACGGATAATGCATCAATACTGAAATACAGATAAAAATCAAAACAGAAACTTAGATAATACATCAATGCAGAAACACAGATAATATATCAATATAGAGACAACGATAATGCATCAATACAGAAACACAACAATACGTCCATACAGACAAAAAATAATACATCAGTACAGAAAAACAAATAATACATGAATACAGAGACACTGATATTACGTCAAAATAAAAACACAGATATTACGTCAATACAGAAACACAGATAATACATCAATACAGAAACACAGATATTACGTTAATACAAAAACACAGATATTACGTCAATACAGAAACACAGATATTACGTCGATACAGAAGCACAGATAATACATCAATACAGAAACACAGATATTATGTCAATACAGAAACCCAGATAATACCTCAATACAGAAACACAGATAATACATCAATACAGAAACACAGATATTACATCAATACAGAAACACGGATAATACATCAATACAAAAACACAGATAATACATCCATGCATTTTAACAGATAATACATATATACAGAAAACCAGATAGTACATCAACACAGAAACTCAGATAATACGTCAATACAGAAACACAGATAATACATTCATACAGAAACACTACATCAATACAAAACACAGATAATACATCCATATAGACAAAAAGATAATACATTAATAAAACAACGCGGAAAACATATCAATTCAGAAACACAGACATTCCATAAATACAGACAAAAAGATAATACATCAATATAGACACATGGATAATACATCAATACAGAAAATAGATAATACAACAATACAGACAAAAAGAAAATACATCAATATAGACACACGGATAATACATCAATATGGAAACACAGATGATACAACAATACAGACAAAAAGATAATACTTCAATATAGACATACGAATAATACATCAATACAGAAACATATATAATACATCACTGCAGATAAAAAGATAATACGTGAAGACAGAAAGACAGATAATACATCAATACAGAAAAAAATAATACATGAATACAGAAAAAAATACTACATCAATACAGAAACAAAGATAATACATCAATATAGGAAACCCGACTATAATATCAATACAGAATCACATGAAATACATCAATACAGACAAACAGATAATACATTAATACAGAAACACGATCATACATCAATACAGAAACACAGATAATGCCTATACGGAAACACAGATACTTCATCAATACAGACAAAGAGATAATACATCAATAGAAAGACACGAATAATACAGACACACATATAATACATCAATACAGACCAAAAGATAAAACATGAATACAGAAACACGAATAACACAGAACCACAAAGATTTCATCCATACAGAAACAGAAAGAATGTATCTATACAGACAGAAAGATAAAAAATCAATACAGGAACAGAGATAAAAATCAAAACAGAGGCAGAGATAATGCATCAATACATACAAAAAGATAATACATCAATGCATAAACAAAAATAATATATCAATCAATCAACAGAATCAATAAAGAAACACAGATAAATAATCAATACAGAAATAAAGATAAAACATCAAACACAAAGATAAAAATCCATAATACAATACAGAAAGAAAGAAATACAAAACCACATCAATATGGAAATCATAAATATTCAGAATCAAAGATATATCATATAGAAACACAGATAATACATCAAAACATAGACTCAGATAATATACAGAAACTCAGAAAATATATCAATACAGAAAGATAAACAGAAACATTAATATATCAATACGAATATACAAATACCACAGAGATTCAGATAATAACAGAAACTCAGATAAATATCACACAGAGATAATATATACAGAAACTCAGATAATAATCAATAAGAGGATAATATAGAAACTCAGACAATATATCTACATACATCAGAATACAGAAACAGATAATACATCAATACATCAAAACAAAAATTAGACATCATGATCATATATATATATAAACAACTCAGATAAAACAGCAATACAGACACACAGATAATACAGCAATACAGACACACAGATAATACACCAATACAGACACAAAGATAATACATCAATACAAACACACAAATAATACATCAATACTGTCACACAGATAATACATCAAAACAGACACACAGATAATACATCAATACTGACACACATATAATAAATCAATACAGATACACAGATAATACATCAATACAGACACAATAATATCAATACAGACACACAGATAATACATCAATACAGACACACAGATAAAACAGCAATACAGACACACAGATAATACATCAATACAGACACACAGATAATACATAAATACAGACACAGATATGATATACAGAAACACAGATAATACATCAATACAGAGACACAGATAATATATAGAAACTCAGATAATATATCAATACATACACTCAGATAATATACAGAAACTAGATAATACATCAATACAGAGATCAATACAGACACACAGATAAAACATAATACAGACACACAAATAATACAAATACAGACACACAGATCATCAATGATCATATGATACATAAATACAGAAACACATATAATACAACAATACAGACACACAGATAAAACACCAATACAAACAGCAATACAGACAGACACACAGATAATACATCAATACAGACACACATATGATACATAAATACAGAAACACAGATAATACATCAATACAGAAACACAGACAATACAGACACAGAGATAATACATCAATACAGATCAGATAATACAAACACACACAATAATACATCAATACAGACACACAGATAATGTCACACAGATAATACATTAATCAGACACACAGACATCAGTACAGACACACAGATAATACAATCACAGATAAAACTACAGACACATCATATAATAAATCAATACAGATACACAGATCAATACGGAAACCAGATAATACATTAATACAGACACACAGATAGACACACGGATAATACATCAATATGGAAACACAGATGATACAGACACAAAGATAATACTACATATAGAATACAGACATCAATACAGAAACATAGATAATAAACAGCAATAATACAGACAGATAATACATCAATACAGATAATACATCAGAAAAAAATACAGATCAATACACAAAGATAATACATCATAGGAAACCCGACTATAATATCAATACAGAACACATGAAATACATCAATGACAAATACATAACATTAATACAGAAAACATCATACATCAATAGATACTATCAATACAGACAATACAGACAAAGAGATAATATACACATAGAAAGACACGAATAATACAGACACACATATAATACATCAATACAGATAAAACATGAATACAGAGATAACACAGAACCACAAAGATTTCATCCATACAGAAACATGTATCTATACAGACAGATAAAAAACATCAGATAAAAATCAAAACAGAGGCAGAGATAATGCATCAATACATACAAAAAGATAATACATCAATGCATAAACAAAAATAATATATCAATACAGAATCAAAGGTAATACATCAATAAAGAAACACAGATAAATCATCAATACAGAAAGAAAGATAAAACATCAATACAGAAGCAAAGATAAAATATCCATAATACGTCAATACAGAAACAAAGATAAAACATTAATACCGAAATACAAATACCACATCAATATGGAAACACACATAATACTACAATTCAGAATCAAGGGGTAATATATCAGACAATATATCTATATAGAAACACAGATAATACATCAAAACATAGACTCAGATAATATACAGAAACTCAGAAAATATATCAATACAGAGACTCAGATAATATACAGAAACATAGATAATATATCAATACAGAGACAAAAACACAGATAATATACCAATACAGAGATTCAGATAATATACAGAAACTCAGATAATACATCAATACAGAGACACAGATAATATATAGAAACTCAGATAATATATCAATACATACACTCAGATAATATACAGAAACTCAGATAATACATCAATACAGAGAGTGAGATAATATACAAAAATTCAGTGACAAACAACACAGATACAGCAATACAGATAATACAGCAATACAGACACACAGATAATACACCAATACAGACACAAAGATAATACATCAATACAAACACACAAATAATACATCAATACTGACACACAGATAATACATCAATACAGACACACAGATAATACAAAACAGCAATACAGAAACACAGAAAGTACATCAATACAGACACACAGATAATACATCAATACACACAGATAATACATGACAGACAGATAAAACAGCAATACAGACACACAGATAATACATCAATACAGACACACAGATAATACATCAATACAGATATGATACACAGAAACACAGATAATACATCAATACAGACAGATAAACAAATACAGACACACAGATAATACATCAATACAGCAGCAATACAGACACACAGATAAAACATCAAATACAGATAATCATCAATACAGACACACAGATAACATACATCAATACAGATAAAACACCAATACACAAATAATACATCAATCAGATAATACATCAATACAGACACACATGATACATAAATACAGAAACACAATACACAGACACACAGATAAAACAGCAATACAGAAACACAGATAGTACACCAATACAGACACACAGATAATACATCGATACAGACACACAGATAAAACAGCAATACAGACACACAGATAATACATCAATACAGACACACATATAATACATAAATACAGACACACAGATAATACATCAATACAGACAAACAAATAATACATCAATACGGAAACACAGATAATACATTAATACAGACACACAGATAAAACATCAATACAGACACACAGATAATACATCAATACAGACACACAGATAAAACAGCAATACAGACATAGATAGTACATCAATACCGACACACAGATAATACATCAATACAGACACACAGATAATACATCAATACAGACACATAATACATCAATACGGAAACACAGATAATACATTAATACAGACACACAGATAAAACATCAATACAGAAACACAGATAATACATCAATACAGACACACAGATGAAACAGCAATACAGACACACAGATAATACATCAATACAGACACACAGAAAATACATCAATACAGACACACAAATAATACATCAATACAGACAAACAAATAATACATCATGCAGAAAGACAGATAATACATCAATACAGACACACAGATAATACATCAATACAACACACACACAATACAGATAATAGTACATCAATACAGACACACACATCGATAAGACACACAGATACAGACACATAGATAATACATCAATACAGACACACAAATAATACATCAATACAGACAAACAAATAATACATCAATGCAGACAGACAGATAAAACAGCAATACAGACACACAGATAATACGTCAATACAGACATACAGATAATACATCAAAACAGAAGCACAAATGATACATCCATACAGACACCTACAATACAGAAACACAGATACACACACAGATAATACAGACACACAGATACATCAATACAATACATCAATACAGACAAACACACAGACACACAGATAATACATCACAGACACACAGAATACACAATACAACAAATATTACATCAATACAGACACATAATAATCAATACAGAGACACATTCAAAAACAGAAGACACACAGATACACAAATAATACATCAATACAGACACACAGATAATACATCAATACAGAAACACAAAAAATACATCAATACAGACACATAAATAATACATCAATACAGATAATACATCAATACAGACACACAGATAATTCATCAAAACAGCAGCACAAATGATACATACATACAGACATACAAATACAAATAATAAAACACATCAATACATCAATACAGACACACATATAATACATCCATACAGACACACAGATAATACATCAATACAGACACACAGATAAAACAGCAATACAGACACACAGATAGTATATCAATACAGGCACACAGATTATACATCAATACAGACACACAGATAATACATCAATACAGACACACAGATAAAACAGCAATACAGACACACAGATAGTATATCAATACAGGCACACAGATTATACATCAATACAGACACACAGATAAAACATCAATACAGGCACACAGATAATACATCAATACAGACACACAGATAAAACATCAATACAGGCACACAGATAATACATCAATACAGACACACAGATAAAACAGCAATACAGACACACAGATAATACATCAATACAGAAACACAGATAATACATCAATACAGACACACAGATAAAACATCAATACAGACACACAAATAATACATCAATACAGACACACAGATAATACATCAATACAGAAACACAAATAATTCATCAAAACAGCAGCAGAAATGATACATTCATACAGACAAAATACATCAATACGGAATCACGGTTAAAACATCAATACTGAAACACAGATTATATATGAAAAGAGAATGAAAAAATACATCAATACAGAAACTCAGATAACACATCAATGATATATGAGTGTGATGTATTCAAAAGAACAGAAATAGAAATGATATATAATTGTGATGCATTCAAGAGAACTAGAAATGTTATATGAATGTGATGTATTAAAGAGAACTAGAAATGATATATGAATGTGATGTATTCAAGAGAATTAGAAATGATATGTTATTGTTATGTATTCTAGAGAACAGTAATAGAAATGATATATAATTGTGATGTATTCAAGAGAATTAGAAATAATATGTGAATGTGATGCAATCAAGAGAACTAGAAATGATATAGGAATGTGACGTATTTAAGGGTATTAGAATGATATGTTAATATTGTGTATTCAAGAGAATTAGAAATGATATATAATTGTGATGTATTCAAGACAATTAGAAATGATACATGATTGTGGTGTGTTTAAGATATTTAGAAATGATATATGAATGCAATGTAAACAAGAGATTTAGAAATAATATATGAATGTGATGTATCCAAGAGAATCAGAATGATATATGAATGTGATGTATCCAAGAGAATCAGAATGATATATGAATGTGATGTATCCAAGAGAATCAGAATGATAAATGAATGTGATGTATTCAAGAGATTTAGAAATAATATATGAATGTGATGTATCCAGGAGAATCAGAATGATATATGAATGTGATGTATTCAAGAGATTTAGAAATAATATATGAATGTGATGTATCCAGGAGAATCAGAATGATATATGAATGTGATGTATTCAAGAGATTTAGAAATAATATATGAATGTGATGTATCCAGGAGAATCAGAATGATATATGAATGTGATGTATTCAAGAGTATTAGAATGATATGTGGATACTATGTATTCAGAAAATTAAAATTATATGTGAATGTTGTGTATTCAAGAGAATTAGAAATGATATATAATTGTGATGTATTCAGGAGAATTAGAAATGTTGTATGAATGTGATGCATTCAAGAGAATTAGAAATGATATATGATTATGATGTGTTCAAGAGTTTTAGAAATGATATATGAATGCCAGGTACTCAGGAGAATTGGCACTGATATATGAATGTCATGTATCCAAGAGAATTAGAATGATACGTGAATGTGATATATTCAAGACAACAAAATCAGAAATGATATATGATTGTGATGTATTTAAGAGATTTAGAACTGAAATATGATTGTGATGTATTCAAGAGAACTAAAAATGATATGTGAATGTAGTGCATTCAAGAGAATTAGAAATGATATATGAATTTGATGTACTCAGGAGAACTAGAAATGATATACGAATTTGATGCATTCAAGAGAATTAGAATGATAAATGAATGTGATGTATTCAAGAGAATCAGACATATATATGATTGTGATGTATTCAAGAGATTTAGAAATGATATCTGACTGTAATGTACTCAAGAGAGCTAGAAATGATATGTGAATATGATGCATTCAAAAGAATTAGAAATTATATATGAATGTTATGTATTAAAAAGAACCAAAAATGATATATGATTGTGATGTATTCAAGAGATTTAGAATTGATATGTGAATGTGGTGCATTCAGGAGAATTAGAAATAATATATGAATTTGATGTACTCAAGAGAACTAGAAATGAATGTGTTGTATTCAAGAAAATTAGAATTAATATATGAATGTGATGTAATGAAGAGAACTAGAAATAATATATGAATGTGATGTATTTAAGAGAATTAGAATATAAAAAAACTCAGATACCAAAGTATAAATCAATAGATTGTCCAGGACATAGATACAAATCCGGTTTATTTTTTTAGTATGTAGTATAAATCAATAGATTGTCCAGGACATAGATACAAATCCGGTAAAACTGGACAAACACGGACCTCTGGAAACCAACTGAGTCCACAGTCAAGTCCAATGAAATACGTGAAGAGTGAATCCTCGTCACAATTGGTACAGACGTCTCAACAACTGCCAACGAAAAGGCAACACAACATTTCACTTAGTGAAACAGAGTAATCGCAAACAAGACTATTATACCGACCGTACAATTTGCGGAACGCTGACATTAAACGCGGTTTTCGATATCCCTGTGATATGTGAATGCAATTTATTCAAAAGAATTAGAAAGATATATGATTGTGATGTGTTTAAGAGATTTAGAAATGATATATAAATGTGATGTCCTGGACATTCTATTGATTTATACTTATATATATCTGAGATTTTTTATATTCAAGAGATTTAGAATGATATGTCAATGTGATGTATTCAAAAGAACAGAATTAGAAATGATATATGATTGTGATGTATTCAAGGGAATTAGTAATGATATGTGAATGTGATGTATTCAAGGGAATTATAAATGATATGTGATTGTGATTGTTATGACGTCAGAATTACCTTAAAATATGCCAGCAAAAATCAAGAACACAGTAAAGTAAATTTATGAATTTTATTAACAATTACAAAATTAAAAATTAATCTAAATGACAGCTTACAGTAATTAAAATCACAACTCACAGTTCAATTCCAGTTCAGAGATCCACACGGACATACAATAAATTCCAGTCCAAATGTAATATTAAAAGAATCAACTTGAATACACATTACATTTGTATGTAATAGTGATGTGTACTAATCTCACATAAATCCCAATATAAAAAATATGGTCTGCTTTCCTATAACTTGGTCTCAAAAATAGTCTCAGCTGTTCTAAACTTGTTCAATACTTGTTCTAAACTTCGCTTGTTATCACCCAAAGACCTGACCATTTTTGTATATATACTCTAAAACAGTTCTAGAAATCACTAGATAGGAATAATCAAGAAAATTGTCTTTCTAGAAGATTCGGGAAAACCCTATGGCTAAATATAGTAACATGATGACAAAGTAAGAATGTCCTTGAACAAACACACACACACAACTGATCTTCAAAAAAGATACAGATGCACTAAGTTCAACAAGTACAGATAATTGTAAACAAGCACCCATTAACCCTGATAACATGATGTATCCAATCGAACTAGAAATGATATATGAATGTCATGTATTCAAGAGAACTACAATGATATCGATATAAAAATAGGTTGAGACGTCTGTACCAATTGTGAAGAGGTTGGTTCCTCACTGACAACCCTATACTTAAGTAATATTTGGCACCGATAACACGAAAAAAAAGAATAAATTTAGATTTATTATTTGGCGTTGTATTATACCACTTTCCCTTTAGAAAATCTATTGAAAATTAGAACTCAACTGATGAAGTCTAATTAACAGAAACGAACGTCTTGAGCATTATAACTTTGGTATAATGTTTAGAATTATAACTTTGGTATTCATATAATGTTCAAAATATTTATAACTACTAGGTCGCTACCACTACTGGTGGACTGTTTGAGTTCCTTGAGTTCCCGAAGGTATAAATAAACCTAGTACCTGATATTCCGGTACCAGCATATAATTAATACTTATGTAATATTTGTCAATGATAACACCATTTAATTGTGAATTAATCAAAAGTTGAGATAATCATCTTTTTACAATGGTTACTCTTCGACAGATATGGCTATGTATTACGATTTATTATTTGGCCTTGTATTATACCACTTTCCCTTCACAATATCTATTTAAATTTGGAGCTGAACTAATGAAGTGTAATTGACAGGAACGATCGTCTTGTGCTGAACATGTTTATATGAATGTGATGTATTTAAGCGGACTGGAAATGTTTATATGAATGTGATGTATTTAAGCGGACTGGGAATATTTATATCAATGTGATGTATTTAAGCGGACTGGGAATATTAATATCAATGTGATGTATTTACGCGGACTGGGAATATTTATATCAATGTGATGTATTTATATATTTATAGGAACTGGAAATGTTTATATGAATGTGATGTATTTAAGCGGACTGGAAATTTGTATGTGAATGTGATGTATTTAAGCGGACTAAAATTTGGATAAAGCACATAATCAACCACTTATGTATCGTACATTGACATCAATGTAAACACTGAAAGGAAACTGACACTAACAATGCGACAAACGTGATTCTGCTTCCCATTCGTCAAATATCCACAGCTCCTTAGTAACATCCTTTTATTATATCGTACATGTATCTTATTTATGCCTTCAGAATCATCAAATATGACATACCTGTTGAATAAGTGACCAATTCATATACAAAAGTTTTTAGTGATAAAATAGTAATAGCCATCCTTTGATTCATCTCCAATGTATATATGGATGTGACATGTATACCCTGCTGTCAGATAGCTATTTTAAGTAATGCTGGTTTACCTGGAATAGTTTAAAGTACGTAAAACGGTAATTATATACTTAAAGGTTTTATACGGTCACAAACGAACGGGGTCTTATTTACATTATCATAACACAGATAACAAATAGTGGTAAAAGAATTCTACCAGGTTTCGTGTAATGTAACAATACCGGTCTCTAACTTGCCACGTGGTTTCAATGGTATATATGTATAATTGTTTGTGTGGTGATATTGAGCACAGTATTTGATAGTAGTTACACCTACCTCAAAGCTTCCTTCTAATATATCCATTACAGATACAATAACACAAAGAGAATCCACTTCCAATACGTCAATTACAGGTACAATAACACAAAGAGAATTCCCCCCAATACGTCAATTACAGGTACAATAACACAAAGAGAACCCCCCCCCCCAAATACGTCAATTACAGGTACAATAACACAAAGAGAATTCCCTTCCAATACGTCAATTACAGGTACAATAACACAAAGAGAATCCCCTTCCAATACGTCAATTACAGGTACAATAACACAAAGAGAATCCCCTTCCAATACGTCAATTACAGGTACAATAACACAAAGAGAATTTCCCCCAATACGTCAATTACAGGTACAATAACACAAAGAGAATTCCCACAATACGTCAATTACAGGTACAATAACACAAAGAGAATCCCCTTCCAATACGTCAATTACAGGTACAATAACACAAAGATAATTCCCTTCTAATACGTCAATTACAGGTACAATAACACAAAGAGAATCCCCTTCCAATACGTCAATTACATGTACAATAACACAAAGAGAATTCCCTTCCAATACGTCAATTACAGGTACAATAACACAAAGAGAATTCCCTTCCAATACGTCAATTACAGGTACAATAACACAAAGAGAATTCCCCCAATACGTCAATTACAGGTAGAAAAACACAAAGAAAATTCCCACAATACGTCAATTACAGGTGCAAAAACACAAAGAGAATTCCCACAATACGTCAATTACAGGTACAATAACACAAAGAGAATTCCCGTCCAATACGTCAATTACAGATACAGATTAACACAAAAGAAAACTTCCTTTTGTACGTAATCCAATTTAATCAAAAGCATATCTTGATGATTTTAATGGCCAGGGACTCGTTTTACAAAAGAGTCTTTAATCCCAAAATCCTAAGTCTTAGTCCTAATTGTCATGGGACTGACCATTCATCCATGTGTTGTCATAGTAGTTAGGACTAAAAGTTTGAATCTAGGACTTAGGAACTTCTGTAAAACGGTTACATGTCCCCAACATTCTATAAACTTTAGTCCTACATGACGTTCGTCCTCTATTACTTTGTGAACCTTACATAGGGATACGCAACAGTTACAGTCTTGGATTCATTATTACTAAAGTATTTTTGGCACTGATAACACCATTTAAAATTATAAATTCTTCAAAGCTAAGACAGTCATCTTTTTACAGTGGTTACTATTAGACGGATTTTGGCTAGATGTTTAGATTAAGCATTTGACCTTGACTGATACCACATTCTCATTAGAAAATCTATTTATTGATGTTCAACTAATGAAGTCTAATCGGCAGAAACGATCGTCATGAGCATAACTTTGGTATTCTAAAGAAAAAGGACCTGGTTCATAAACGACACCATAGTAGATATGCATATAATTTTGATGAATTTTTGAATATCTTGTATACCTGGAGAAATCTTTATACAACATGTTAACTCTCTGTAGGAAGTAGAACTTTGTATATATAATATTCATAACCACTAGGTCGCTGCCACTCGGTGGACCATTTGAGTCCAAGAAGGTATACACAAACCTAGTACCTGGTAATTCTGTACCATCTGACAATCTTATACTAAAGTAATATTTGGCACTTGTAGAAGTCTAATTGACAGAAACGATTGTCTTGAGCATTATATCTTAGGTATTGTGTTTATGATATTCATCTGATTATATATATTATACATATTACGAAATACAGATGATTGATGTATTTGTATTATAGCCGAAACAAATTTTCAAATATTCACAAACGGCGAATTCTCAAATGTTAAGATTACCATTCAATCATTCGGGCATATTTATAGTAACAGTATGCACTATAACATCATTTTGTCATCAGTTCTTGGCACGGGAAGGAAAATTTCTCCGACAAGTACTGTTGCAGATTTCCTGGCAGTCATACCTGAAACCAGTGATTGACATATTTTCATAGTCATGGGATACAATAAGGGAAATTTAGGGAATGGAAGAAAAATAGAAAAAATACGAATCTGATAATAGTCACAAATAGTCGAAGGCTGATTTTTGGTATTTGTTTCATCTCTTATTTTTTTATACCGTTCTGATAAGCAGAGAGGTAAAAAAAAGTCTCATCTGCTTGTCTGCCCTTATTAGTATATACTACTCAGATGACTTGAGTATAGAGGTAATAATAGTCACATAATCTTGTCTGCCCTTATTAGTATATACCGCTCAGATGAATAGCGTGTAGAGGTAATAATAGTCACATATTCTTTTTTGCCCTTTTTAGTATATGCCATTTAGATGGGTATAGAGGTAATAATTGTCACATCGTCTTGTCTGCCCTCATTAGTATATACCGTTCAGATGAATATTGAGATAATATTAGTCAGCCCTTACCAGTATATACCGTTCAGATGACTAAAATGTAGAGGTAATAATAGTCATATCTTCTTGTCTGTCCTTATTAGTATATATCGTTCAGATGAGTATAGAGGAAATAATAGTCACATCTGCTTGTCTGTCCTTATTTAAATATGGCGTTCAGATGAGTATGGAGGTAGTAATAGTCACATATTCTTGTCTGCCGTTATTAGTATATACCATTCAGATTACTAGAGTGTAGAGGTAATAATAGTCACATCTTGTGTGTTCTTATTAGTATAAACCGTTCACATGACTAGATTGTAGAGATGATGATAGTCACATCTTCTTGTATGTACTTATTAGTATATACCGTTCAGATGGCTAGAGTGTGGAGGTAATAATAGTCACATCTTCTTGTCTGTCCTTTTTAGTATATACCGTTCAGATGACTAGAGTGTATAGGTAATAATAGTCACATCTTGTGTGTTCTTATTAGTACATACCTTTCACATGACTAAATTGTAGAGATGATTATAGTCACATATTCGTGCCTGCCCTTATTCCTTATTAGTATATACCATTCAGATGAGTGGAGAGGTAATCATAGTCACATATTCTTGCATGTCCTTATTAGTATATACCATTCAGATGACTAGAGTGGAGAGGTAATAATAGTCACATATTCATATCTGCCCTTATTAGTATATACCATTCAGATGAATGGAGAGGTAATAATAGTCACATCTTCTTGTCTGTCCTTATTAGTATATACCATACATATGAGTGTAGAGGTAATAATAGTCACATCTTCTTGTCTGTCCTTATTAGTATATACCATACATATGAGTGTAGAGGTAATAATAGTCACATATTCTTATCTGCCCTTATTAGAATATACCGTTCAGATGACTAGAGTGTAGAGGTAATTATAGTCACATATTCTTATCTGCCCTTATTAGTATATACCGTTCAGATGACTAGAGTGTAGAGGTAATTATAGTCACATATTCTTATCTGCCCTTATTAGTATATACCATTCAGACGACTAGAGTGTAGAGGTAATTATAGTCACATATTCTTATCTGCCCTTATTAGTATATACCGTTCAGATGACTTGAGTACAGAGGTAATAATTGTCACATCTTCCTGTCTGCTCTTATTAATATACACTGTTCAGATGTCTTGAGTACAGAGGTAATAATTGTCACATATTCTTGTATGTCCTAATTAGTTCATACCGTTCTTATTATTAAAGTGTTACAATAGTGACATCTCCTTTTACGGCTTTATTAGTATATACCGTTCAGATGAGTATAGAAGTACCTGTGTGTAAATTTACAAATATTTGATCAACATAAGAGTTAACAATGATATTGATAATTTCTATAAAGTAAACTTAGTCTGAGTCAAGTAAAATATAAAACATTAGACACCAAAATATAAATTTGGTTGTAGGTATAAATCTGGTAAAAAATGGGACGAATATGGACCTCTTGAAATCAAGAGGTGGGATCAGGTGCCATAGAGTAGTAAGCATCCCCTGTCGACCGGTCACACCCGCCGTGAGTCCAAAGTCAAATTAAAATAAAATACATGAGGAACAAATCCTCGTAATAATTGGTACAGTCGTCTCAACAATTGTCATCGAACAGGTATCTCAACATTTCACTTAGTGAATCAGAGTAATCGCAAACAAGTATTTTACACCGACCGTAAAATTTGCGGAACGTTGACACCCAACGCGGTTTTCGATATCCCTGTGTCAATAATTTCTCAGTGAGTAGTTTACCTCTGTATATGACATGTTCATATGTTGAACACGCCCTGGCATATCGGATCATTTGTGAAATATAAATTCCATATGCAGGTGACTGTAGAATGTTACTACTTAAATGTGGAAAATTTACGGTGGAAAAGCCGAAATCGTCGCGTTTGTCGTAAAGCTTAGTTGTTAAATTCCCGTCTTTGCCTACAGTAAGTAAAATGTCAAAATATGAAACCGTTGTATGCTACCATCAGCGTAATTGAAACTTGACTACTGAAATGGGTTCTGATGCCATATGTATAAGCTGTTGGTAGCCATATTGCACGCACATTCTTCTTCATTTTAAGCTTCTCCTGGTACTTTCTTATGGATATAGTCACCATCACTATTATTTGCATTGCCGTCGTTTACTAAATCACTAGTTGTGTCGGAAACTTTGAGGAATCCACTTACTTTACTAATAGTTATGGACATACGATAGTATAAATGTATTTTTGTGTAAAGTGAGAATCCCGGGGCGACCAAACTTTGGTCTCTTTAAAAGAATCAACAATCGCATTACGTATAGTTACGGAACAAATCCACCCACCACTCCAAAGAGCAGTGAAAGTATTTCAAATGTCTCTACCGCGCTGACGTATCTATGATAACAGGTAAGACATTTTTAACTTACCACTATTGTAAAATATGGAATTCAAATTTGATCCCATATATTGAAGCTGACAGAATATCAAATATTGAGAACAACTATAAAATGATATATGTGATCCACGAGTTGTCTTTCTTAGTACACTACGACAACATTTGAATATGAGTTGTTCTATAAATCTTACACGCTGTGAGAACAGCATCAATCATATGATACCCATGTCAAACCAGAATTGTCCAGACTGCTGACCGCGAAAGATAATGTTGTTTAGTTTAGATACTCGAAATTTTCTTTAATGTTTGTTGAGATGTTGTTATATTGTAAAATTTTAGACACGGTTAAAATGCGATTCAAAACATTTAAATATAATTAATAATACCAATGTTTATTTCATATATATGTAAAATAAATACTCAAGAAGGATCATTTCTGTCAATAATAACCGGCCTGGCTCAGTCGGTAGCGCACTCGATTCTTGATCGTGAGGTCGTGAGTTTGAGTCCAGCCGTCGGCAAGTCGAAGTCTGGAAACCAAGGGGTGGGATCGGACGCCATGGAGAAGTAAGCATCCCCTGTCGATCGGTCATACCCACCGTGAGTCCACAGTCAAATCCAAATAAAATACGTGAGGAAAGAATCCTCGTCACAATTGGTACAGACGTCTCAACAACTGCATACGAAAAGGCAACTCAACATTTTACTTAGTGAAACAGAGTAATTGCAAACAAGACTATTATACAGACCGAAAAAAGTGCGAAACTTTGACATTAAATGAGGTTTTCGATATCCCTGTGTCAATAATTTGTCAGTGTGCAGTTTACATCTGTATATGAAAATGTTCATATGTTGAGCGCACCCTGGCATATCGGATCATTTGTGAAAAATAAACTCTTATGCGGGTGTCTGTGGGATGTTACTACTTAAATGTGGAAAATTTACGATGGGAAAGCCGAAATCATCGCGTTTGTCGTATAGCTTAGTTGCCACTTTCCCGATTGTGTCTATAGTAAGTAAAATGTCTAAGTATGAGGCGTGTGTGCTTAATTCTGTTGTATCTTCAATTTCTTGTTCGCTGGGATATATCGCATTGACATATGTATGAAAACTGTCATTTTGAAATGACAAAACGTCGTCGAGATATCTAAATGTCAAATTAAAGGACACTGTTAACTTTTTCTTCTTTTGATTCAGCAGTTTCTGAATGACGTCTGCTTCGTCTTAAATAAACGAACAGGTTGGGCAATAAAGGGGCATAGTTGGTTCCCATAGGAATGTCGAAAGTTTGTTGAAAGACCACGTCTCCGAATATTACAAATATATTGTCTATTAGAAATTCCAGCATGTTTTTTATATCAACTTCAGTGTATTTATGTGTAGAATCAGAGTGGTGTTTGACAAAATAAGTATCCTGATAGCCAATCACTAGATATTTAAATTTTCAGGTACCACCTTTAGTAAAACTACAGTTGTCTATGATGCTAAAAAAGTCTTTTAATTTTGTATGTGGAATAGTTGTGTAAAGAGTAGATAAGCCATATGTTTTGATACTGTGAATTCGAGAAAAATTGTGTGCCTTCAAATTTGCAAAAAGTTGTTTAGAATTTTTTAGTATCCACATCTGATTTACACCGCTTCTGGAATAAGCAACTGTACAGTATTGTTGAAGTTTCTCCTTAACAGCTGTCAATATCTTGGTAAGGAGTAAAGATAAAGGTTTGGTAGAACATTTGCTGGATCCCGCTATGTATCTTTGTATATATGGGGTTTTATGAAGTTTAGGTATCCAATATAAATATGGTAGCTGTGTGTGTTTCCAAAACCGCCGAAGTGTACACACAGAATCTCTAAACTTTTATCGTTTTATTCATAAGACAAGATAAAAACATAAACACAGAATCTTACTTAACAAACATTGGAATCCGAATCTTTCGTTTGCTAACCAAAACACAATGGTGTATTTTCTTACGGACTCGAAAGTCATTGTTGGTGGGATGAACTGCATCTATTAGAGTACAGAAAGTATAAATATTGATTTCTATGTTGTGTGGAGAAAACTTTCTATAACAAAGTTAATCGATATCATCACTTCTCCCCATCTCCTGATTAAACTCACAGTTAAACTTTACAGCATGTGATTAATTTCCTGAATTGTTGAGATGTCGGTCACATTAGTAAGTATCGGATGTGGTTGAACGTATTATGCATATTCATTGTACATCTGAACAAGCATTTCACTGAGGATATACGCCGTATAATAGTGTTCCGATTTTAATCACCTCGTTATAGTCTCTGAAGATTTGTCATCCTTCCCTAAAAATCTGTAAAATCATTTAATATTATTCTAGTTTTCTCAGTCGAACAGAAAAACACAAGTATGTCAATATTGTTATTCACTAATGCTGTCAAACTGTATGCCGTGAAATCCAAAATGTCTGATCGACTAAACTTAATTCCCGTTGTCCTCATATAGTTGAAAACATAATATATCTGTAATTAATAATCCCAAACCAACGAAGCGAATATTTTTACGCAATTTGATAGTTCGGTTTTATGTACGTTTACTTGATGACTGTGATCTGCTGCACACTATTTACGTAATCGATAATGATTCGCTATAACAACAATATTTGACCTATAAAATGCTAGTCTCGGGTAATTAAACTTTGAAGTTGTACTATTGACACTAACGTTACACTTGTATCTTACCCACCAGCGATGACATATAATATGTAATCGATTATGGTGAAATAATCATGGATTTACACTTTGAACATGTCTTTGGCAGCATATTACAAATGAGTCAGGCCAGACTAATAATTAAAGATGTCTTAATTAAGAAGTTTCGATGGTGATTCCTGTTTAATTCTGATCATAAATTTATTCTTCTATAAGATGATATTTGTCCTTTCGTTTTAAAGTCTGTCATTGCATTGAGTCTGTGTCGACTATTGTAATCTTCTCCCCATTTAGAAAAAAACACGACTTAGTCATTTTCCATTACTAATTTGTTTTCTTCCCAGGTCAAAATTTAACAGATTAATTTTTATTTATTTTACAAAGATTGACAAACAAGTTATGCCAACTGACATTAATGTCTCTCATTGACTCTAATGTTTTCGTGCGATGTTTCTTACTGTGTGAGGAAACAGTAATACCCGAAGAAAAACCCCATGCGTCCGACTTGGCGACCATCATACCACCTCACACAAGTGAATGTCCTAACCACTGCGCTACCCGGTAAAAAGTTACAACACACCTCCAGTTATCTTTCGGGAATATGGATGTTTATTTATCAATAAGCCCTTCACCTTTACAATATACACCAATTGGGGCTAATAATAACAGGATGTGTTATGTATAGTCACGCGTCACTTATACAAAGAGTCGGAACTTTGATGTTCTTAGATAGTTGTATGTACCAATATTTAAAATTTATCATTGACGAAAAATATGTAGAACTCGTATTTCTAAGGAAGTGCAAATTGGTTTACATTTCATAATTACTGTTCAAACGCTCATTGACAGAGGTTATGTTACTTTGGAAAAATGAATCATTCTAATGACTTTGCAGTTTTACAATTAAATTCAGACTTGACTTATCGAAGGACATTCAGTACAGTTGTCAGTGCATTACTTTTATCTATTGGTGTGGTTGGAAATATCATCGTTGTTTTTATATACACATTTAAAGTTCAAAGACGTGAAGTGAGATATTTTCTTCCCATTTTAGCAATTACGGATTTATGTGCTTGTGCTATAGGATGCGCATTTTCTATTATTCAAAATACAATGGGAGTCATTTTCCCTGGTTATGAGCTCTGTAAGATACTCTATTACAGCACATTCTTATTTTCAACTTCGTCTGCAGTGCTTTTGTTTGTGATTGCAGTTGAGAGGTATAGAAAAGTTTGTATGCCGTTTAAAAAACAGATGACTTTGAAATGGAAACGCATTGCCCTTGGACTCACATTCGCATTTTCATTTATTCTTCCGTTACCGCTGTTTCGGTTTATTGAGAATGGGGAGATGAATCATTTCTATATTGGTCAAAATATTACAATTAGGACATGTTCTTTAAAGCAATTTGGTGGAGAGATGCAATATCTACGGCCATTGCGAACTGCGTACTTTATATTTACAAATGTTATAACTATAGCTAATATGGTCGTCACAGCTTCACTTTATATTCCTATAGGGAGGAAAATTTATATAACCTTCAAATCACTTCGCAAATCACATAATGTACAAAACCCGCAGTGTACAAACTCTTCAGGAAATACGGATCCGGAAGAAGAGAGTAGCTGTACCTTCGACTCTCAAGAGGACGACATACATAAAACAGTCACATCGGAACCAAAACAATTGAAACATGTCGGTCCAAACACACTCAAGAAAAACGTTCGACGACGGCGGGTCCGCAATAACTTTACATTGATGTTTATGACTATTGTCTGTGTATATGTTATAGCATATATGCCTACGGAGGTTATGCTGATCTTAGGATTCAAACCGACATTTTGGATCAATTTATCCACTTTGAAACTAAACATACTAATCTTATTAGAAAGGATGTTTCTTTTCAATCATGTAGTTAACCCTTTTATTTACGGCTTCTTCGACTTGACATTTCGTCACCTTTTACACGAAATGATAAACAGATGTCTAGGAAATAAGTCTACAAAGATAAAATTGTGAAACGTTGTATGACACGCTTAAATCACACAAATAAGTTAAACTAGTTTTTCTCAATTAAACATATTTTTCTCCAGTTGTTCTGCTTAGGTTTCTTAAGTTGAACCTAACTTTTATCCTCTTAATACGACCTTAAAGGACAATTTACTTTCTCAGTTAAACTAGGGATTTCTTGCGAAAAACTAGGGGTTTATTTTACAAAACCGTAACTTTGATATTATATGTATGATATTTACAACCACTAGGTTGTTGCCATTGCTTACCATTTCTCATTAATGCCAATATAATATAGAGTACGCCCATACCATACGCCTATAGATGATCTGTGTGTATTAAATATCACCCTACATCTATATTGCATATCACGTGTTATGTGAATGAATTATATATTTTCTATGAATAAACCGTATGTAACGCTTGCTAGTCCAAAAATTAAACCGTGACAACAACTGCCCCTATAATATAAAATATATCCTTTTACCGGTCGTCAGATTTTGTCAATAATTACAAGAACTGCACACTGAAACGTTTCAAAATCATATAGAAATATATGTCAGTCTAAATTCTAGCCTAATAGTGTTCTTAGCTTACTAGGCTAAAACGCTGTCATCTCTTTTGCCAAATTCTATTTTCGGTAGGCTTGATTGACTTTATCTACTGTTATATTACGTCAAGAGAAGGTTAATTGCCAGCCTTGTATGGAGTTGTACCCTCAAATATCTCAATTTTGGTGCATAAAAATCGACAACAGAAAACACATACCTTAACCATTATACAAAGAACATCAACATCGAAATTTTGACCCAAAACAAACAACAAACCGCTGACCAACTTTTCCTTTTACACGTATGGTGTTACTTTACTTACCGAACTGATTCTGTGAACTCAACTCTACTTGTGTCGCTTGTGAATTACATTTTATCTATCAAAAATTGTTAAATTAAATTAATGCCAAACATATCTTATCATTTGGTTCAAAAATAAATCAAGGCTAGGTTTTGCACTATTTTCTGTTGCTAAATATTTAGCATTTTCCCATTAGACCTAAATATGTCATTATTTCTACAGCTATCAAGCAACTATGCATAACTCATTCACAAAGGAAAATTACGTTTTGATATTCACATTTTGTTGCAACGACGTTGCCTTTGCAGGGTCGAGGATTTCGGATAATTGAAAATTATTGATTGATTTTTTAATTTAACGTTTTTTGACTTTATAGATCAAACTTATTTTGTAACATTGCAGTTTGTTGTTATGTTCACTTAGATATAGTTTTATTTACATTTCCTTGGTAGTTTAATGTTTATTTATTAGTTATTCATTTGTTTGATTTCAATTTTCAATTTTTGTGTAGCTTGATCACCCTATAATTTGAACATGTAGCATTTCGTTCATTCTCCGGTTAATCGTCTTATCCCGATGAAGGGACAGGTCGTCACGAGAATTTGACTTCAAATTTGTCCGTATCTTTAGTCATTTTAGTGTATTATATATTGGCAATAGTGTTATATATATATATATATATATATATATATATATATATATATATATGTGTGTGTGTGTGTGTGTGTGTGTGTGTGTGTGTGTGTGTGTGTGTGTGTGTGTGTGTGTGTGTGTGTGTGTGTGTGTGTGATTGTTGTTTTACATCCCGTCAAGAATTTATTTTTACTTATGTATATATTTGTACTATATGTTACTGAATGCAAGATACATTACAATGCCAAATTATTAGTACATACATATATGTGTTTATCTTTGGCTCCTACTTGTTTTTAAATTGGTGCCTATGCTTTTCAAGCAGAAAGAAGGAATCGTGTAGACTTTCAAAGACAGACTTAGTGCAGGGAAAGAGTTACGGTTCACTCTACATAAAGTTAAATTATATTGGGCAATATTATACCTCTTCATAAATTATAGCGATTTCATTGGGCAATAACCTTTGGGTATTTTCCACCGTCTCGGTCATTCCAGGGTGATATTCAGCAGGGTGATATTCAATAAAAATATCACATGCGCAGAAATGAAGAGATTGGTTCCAAAACGCGATAAACGCCAAATTTCATTTTCCCGATAAACCGCTTCCAATAGAACTTGAACAGGCAGACCTAGCCTATTCACAGTTATTTTTCCCCAAAACACGATAAATACCAGTAATAGCTATACTGAAGTTAACACTATGATTCCAAAACGCGATAAACATCACAGGTAAAATTTTGCAAAACGCGATATATCCATTTGTCCAACCAAAGCTTTGTTTTATCGCCACGTGATTACGTAATGGCTGCGCCCTTAGAAGCAGACGAACTAGATGATCGGTCTTATCGTTGAGTTGAATTGACGGTAAATATGGATAATTTTGATGGTACAGAAGAAGCAGTAGTTGTTTCGCACATTGGGAAGAAACGTAAAGCTTCTAAAGACAATCATGAAAGAGAAAAAAATCCAGAAAAAGCGGCATTCAGGTGCTGGAAAAATTCCGACTATTGCTTGTTCTCATACCGCAGATAAGCACACATTCTGTCACGCTGATAAACTTACTGCAGACGATATCGAGATGAACTTTAATTCCTTCTATGAAAAAAACAATAAAGTTGACCAAGACCAGGCCCTCCTGTTGCTGATGAACATTTCAAAGGCAAAACGACATCGCTCACGTGGCCCAGTCCAGTTGTGAAATATGACATGATGTGATGAAATTTTTGATAAACAATAAGTTCTACAAGTAAGTTGAGAATTATGTTTGTACTTCAATTGACGCATACTTGTTTACTTTATGATTAATTTGACTTGATTAACTTATGCATTTTGATGCATTCTTGCATTCAAGGTCATATTTGGATATATCGCAATTTGGCAAAAAATGACTAAATACGGATTTGTAGCATTTTGGAAAAAAACATTGTTATATGCATCAAATTCCTAGATGACATAAATTTTGGATTTTATTTTCATATCCCAAAATGATTTTATACTCTATCCGGAATATATCCTAGAGGTTGGGGTTTTTATTTTCATTTATTACTTACAACATGGAAATGTGTCATTTTCTCAAAACAAAGAAAATGGATTTATAGCGTTTTGGAATCAAACTCTTCAAATGGATGTACGCACGGTTCGTTTGTTTTTCCTATGTAGTAATTAGGTATAACCTCTATATGAGTTATGTAACATGCATTTTTTCGACGCAGACTGGAACCGGAAGAAACAACAACCGAAATTAAATGATTTGACAGAATTGATATATCATTATCAAATATTGCTGAATAGCTGAAGTCAGTCAAACAGACATACTCACTTGAGGCTTAAGATTCAAAGTCGACGCAAAGAACGGTTTGCGTATTGAAGGCAGTTTGTATTACGAACGTGATGAACTTACGTACATGTACTTTATTTTGTGTTTTAATTAATTCAATGGATAATATATGATTCAATACAGTGGATCGGTATAATATAATAAGTATAACATTCCTGAGAGGGTGGTAGTGGAAATTTAGCTACAGGTATCACTTTGATATTGATGGTTTTAATATTTATCTTATGTATCGTTTTGAGAGGACACAAATGAGCTAGTGCTGTATGTTTGATAGTTATTATTATATGTAGATATTGTCATATCTTACAAAAGGTAAAAGCTAGTAGAACTAGAAGAAGAATTTGTGTTGGATTGAATACAGTGAACAGGGACGTAAGAGGCTTTTCATTTTACTACTGAGAAGAACATGGTATTATGTGGAACAAGTGAATCTTAAATAAAAATATGGTCAATGTTTTAAGGAATGGCAATAGATCTACATTTAAAGGAAACCAGAAACCAGAAAAATGTAAGAAACAAACTGAAAACATCTAAAGTACTTGATACTATCACAACTACGTCAGACACCTATCAATCAAGCTGTCGTCTGCTAAGCGGAATGACCTACAGAGCAATTCATATACAGAACCTTGTGTACCATATATATACAGAAAAACCTGCCATAATAGACTAATAAATTCTGTTTTAAATAAACCGACACCTCTCTTACCCTGACAACGGACAATGTTGCTGACTCCAAATTGCATAATTTCTGTATTTTTAACCTTGAATTAGCAAGCAATCTTCCTATATTCGACTTCCATTGTCACAAGCAATTTCTCACTAAGCTGTTTGTCCCGACTTATATCTCGAGAAACACTCCTACAATATTTTATTTTGTGCTTTTGCTTGATATTTATTTCCTTGTATTGCATCGTTATTTACAAGAACGATTGCATTGGTTATACGTATGAATGTTTTAATAGTGGATGGTCATCCTTTATTCAAGAAGGAACAGGTCGTCCCGAAAATTTGACTCTTTTTATGTCCGTGTCGTTAGTCATTTTAGTTATATTTTAGTTTTTAGTGTGTGTGTGTCTGTGTGTCTGTGTGTGTGTGTGTGTGTGTGTGTGTGTGTGTGTTTATATTGATAATATTAGCAAGTAACGTCAAGCCGTTTCCTTAGTTACCATATTGCTACAATATGAATAAGAACCGGTACATTTATTACATTTAGTACATTTAAGACATTCCTTCTAGCCGGATTCAATATTTCGTAGATGTCGGCATTTCTTTATTATAATACGATGTGGAAAAATAGCTAATCTAGAATGTTAACACACTGATATATGATTAACAACTCGTGATGATTGTAATTCTGTTTTTTTTAGTAATGTATGTCAATGTAACTTTCTTTATTGGTAATATTACATATAATATTTAAGAGCGTATAACCAGGAATAAAGTTTTTTACTGTGAATTAATTTTGTACTTTTTAATGGTTGTGAGTTTTCGTGAAAGCAATATATTGACGTATCATGAGTAAATCACGGAGGTATATTTCACTATTACGTCTACCAAAGATTGTAACCGATAAACAGTTTTCATTTCATAGAGTCACCAAAGTCAAGATTTCTATATCCTGAATATCCGGATTATGGGAAGAATTCCGGCTGTATCAAGGAATTAATTGATCAAATATAGAACAGGATTATTAGTATGCACATATAACTGAAAATATTTGTAAATATGTAAACTTTGGCATTGCTGTAAGATTTGTAGCGATGGCAACATACACAGAGATACATGTGAATGAAACGACCAGTCTACTAGTGGAATGGAACTCCACAGAAGCAAGCGAGCGTCTTCCAAATACTATCATCATTGGTCTACTTCTAGTGGTGGGTATTATTGGCAATTCAATAGTGATAATCGTTTATTCCTCCAGACTCAAACACAATAAGAGAGATCGCTATTTCATACCAAAATTAGCATCGGTGGATCTTTTAGCCTGTGTCATCAGTACCATATTTTCGGCGACGGAAAATGCGTATTCTGTAAATTTTCCATCATCTGCTCTCTGTAAAGGATTTTGGTTTAGTTGCTGGTTTATCACTGGGATATCGTCACTTATGTTGCTAGTAATAGCGACGAATCGCTACCTCAAAATTTGCAGACCGCACGGCAATCAAATGAACAAATTCTGGAAAAGAAATTCACTGATAATTGCAATAATTGTTGCCTTTATTGCTATGTTTCCATCTGTGTTTTATTTTGAGGAACATACGGTTTCTTTCATATTTAGAGGTTATAATGTAACCGGAAGGACGTGCGCACCAGGTATTCATGACCATGTGGACCCCTCTGCTCTTGTATATTTTGCTTCTGTTTTTATTATAAATGGTGTTGTTGTTTTAATAACATTCTTTCTGTATGTATCCGTCGGAAAGGTTATAAATGAAACATTTCAAAGACACCAAACAGACAGGCATAAACGTGTTTTTACTATTTCAAAAGAGGACATATCTAGACCAAAAATGTTAGCAGACGTAAGTTCAGATGGAATTGCGGTGGAAAGGAATAGATCATTTCGTAAAGGTTCTAGGGATGTTGAAACTCATGGTGACCAACGCCAGCGAAGACAGAGGCATGTAAGAATGCAATTCAATCATATGTTTTTGACAATTTTTATCCTCTCCGTTATTGCCAATACCCCGACGGCAGTGTTCCTTTTCCTACATGAAAGTGACGAGTTATATTGGTTGAAACTTTCTACTGGACAACTGAACATATATTTGACTTTTCAGCGATTGTTTATAGTGAATCACGTGTTTAATCCGTTTATTTATGGGTATTTCGACCCGACATTCCGAAAGGAAGTGAAATTGCTTATATCGAAATTGTTTAAAATGTTTCAATCTTTTAAAGGTTAAATAAGTCAATTCAGGTAATATGTCGTACCTCGCATATTGATACATTGTCATTAAAATGTTTATCATTTCATACGCCAGTTTTTTATGACCCTAGACATGTGTTTTAATAATACCCTTTGCTTAATTCTGTTCTGTGCATGCTACGACATTGTCATTCTCCGTTAATTTATTGTCATGGTGTACATGTTTTTTTTTACGATATACTCATCTTAGCAACATATAAAGCGTAAGTCTTATCACTGGTTCAGTTTCTTTCGTTTACAGTAATGACATACAGTTAATAAAGTCAAAGTTAATACAATAAATACAATGGTCATTGATATAATGTACATAAGACATAGACAAACGTCTAAAATTAAGTTTGAAGATAAAATAAATATAATATCAGAATTAATGACTAACATCGATTAAAGTTTACAATTAACTACTTATTATAATATGTTATATTAAACATGAACTGATAAGATACATCGGTTTACTATTGACCCTTTCACGTTAACTGCGGCCCTGTGACTTTGATTGATAAAATGATAAAAATGACGTCAAGAAACAATCAGTTACTATAACGACGTCTATGTTGTTGCGGGTATCCGGATCATATTGCTACTCAAAGTCACAGGACCACAGTTAACGTGAACACAACAGGAGGAAGACAATTTAGAATAATAGCAAAGTACACTAGTGAGATGTATTAATCTAAACATGCTGTTTATTTCTTCACAAAGTAAAACAGAGGAAAACGATACGAATTGTCTATCTTATGGTGATATAACACATTGAGAAAACGAGTATAAAAGAACGAATAGCTAAGTTAATGAGATCTAGAAATTGTAAACATTGTACAATATACCAACCGTCAAATTAGTGAAACGTTGACTTAAACGCGATTTGTCATATCCTTGTGAAAACAAACTATCAGTAAGATGTTTGTGGCTGCACATTAAATTATCAAATGTTGGACGGAGACTGGCGTATTTCTGGGAGAAATAAACACTATATAAAACAACGTGGTCATCAATCTTTACTGAGCACCTTCTACAAATTTTAAAAAGACAAAGAAATATATAAAGGTTTATCTGACAAAAAGACTAACATGGTAGATGGTCAAGAATACTTGTTTTATGAACATTCGTCTATAAATAGTGATGTCCAAGCATAAGCTTGTAAAAATGACTCCTCCTTTTTGAAGTCTTAAACATTCATAAAAATCCTAAAAATGAGATTTCAGTAAAATTCTTTAAAAAAAGCGTTTCGTCTCCTTAGTACAAGTAAACACAAGTAACGACTAAATTAATTAGTTTGATTGAGAGGGGCGCGATATAAAAATTCCATGCAAAATGAACGAACATTTAATCATAAATTAATGGAAATTGCTCAGATGCACTTTGTTGTTTTAAATTCATGAAGCGGATCTGGAGGAGAAGAATTTCAATGCGGGTACCACCTAAGACAAGTACATAAAGGGCATTAGATGTGTTTACCAAACATATATTTATTTTTTCTATTTTCGTACTTGTACTTGATGTACAATAACAAATAAGAGGTATACACAAGATAAAATCTTATATTTCTATGTATTTTGTGATAAAGGTCATTTCCAGTGCGGTATGTATATACAAATAGTACGGTTCAATGAATCCGTTGCATTTGAAAAATGTGCCAACCTTGTTTTTGTCAAGCAATATTCACAAACTATATAGGAATTTAAGAATTTCTATTCCAGTGTATATCTTTTACGTCATGGTATATCTATAAAATTAGAAACAAGGAAATAAAGTTTTTGAAAAAAAACACAGCTAATGCCACTTTAAAGCTGTCATCTCAACTTTTGAACCAATTTAATCAAACATCTCCAGTGTTCTACTTCCACTGGTAGCCATATGTGTTAAGTTTTCTGAATAGAAACAAGCTGCCATAACCGATATAAAAGGCGAAATTGCAAAATCAGTCTTCATTGTATAACTACCGTCGCACAGAACAAACGTGTGAAGTAATGAAAGTTGAGTATAACTAACCTGCATGTCGAAAATAAATATTGATATCAACAAAGTTCATTTACTCCATTTGGACATTTCAGCGGCTGCTATACAGTTCGCACGCATGTAATTGATCAGTTTAAATATGAAGGAACGGACTTTGCGGTATTTAGGACCTCTGAAAATAAGATTTTTGAGGTTTTCATTCTCAACAATATAAACGTCGCCAGTGATGACATGCCATGCCGTGATGTATGTTGGGTATGTTGTATGAACGATGTCTGATCACATTAACACCACTACACAGTGGGCTTGATAGATTTCCTACACTGAATATTATCGTTACAACCGTATGGGTATGCTACGGAAGCCCTGGAGGGACTTTTTAGTTATTAGTTATGATTTATAAATTAGTATTTACTTATTTGTTATCACTTATTTGTTATCACTTATTTGTTGTTCGGCCATTGTGAATAATCAAAGGCAAGAGGATGGATGTACTACAAAGAATCACATGCATGTTTTTAACATTGTGTTTCTGTAACTTTATAACGGCCGTACAGAGTGTTGTTCTGTCCAGTATTCCAGTATCTGGAAATACTCTTAGCAGAGATGATTTGATAAAAGTCTATTTCACGGAAGGACTCAATTATTTTGAAATAGTAATGTTTTTGTTCTGTAGACATAACATTAAAATCTGCGTTCGGCAATTGAAACGTATCTTAAAGCGTCTACAACTTCGAAGACGTCCTCAACATTACTCGCCTAGACAAGAAGTAGTCAACATAATTAAGCAAGAATGTAATGTTAGTGGACTGTGTGTAGGTTATAGGACAATGTGGAAAAGACTTGTGCGAGACCATGGCTTTAGCAGTAAAAAGAAATGACGTAATGAAAATAATGAAAGAAACATTTCCCCTATGCAACGGAAGAACGAAAAGCACACAGGTTACAACGAAGAGTCTATCGGCTTAAAGGACCTAATTATGTATGGCACATAGACGGGTACGACAAACAGAAGCCATTCGGGTTCTGTATCCACGGTTGCATTGATGGATATAGTCGTAAAGTCCTGTGGCTTGAGGTTGCGTCCACTAATAACAACCCATCTGTCGTTGCAAAATACTATCTGGACTGCTTGATGGCTGTACGATGTGCTCCGAGAATCTTAAGAGCAGACCATGGAACGGAAAACAGAAATCTGAGTTTTTTTGCAGCCATTTTTTAGACGCAACTCAATTGACTCTATGGCCGGCACAAACAGTTTTATGTATGGAAAGAGTACATCCAACCAAAGGATAGAGGCATTTTGGGGGGCAACTTCGAAAAACTGGGTGTGCATTGGTGGATAAACCTCTTTAAAGATATCAGGGATTGCGGATTATTTGATATCGATCACCCAGTTGTAAAAGAGTGTTTACGATTTTGTTTTATGGAGGCTTTGCAAACGGATTTGGATAGAATTGCAAAACACTGGAATTCGCATGATATCCGTCAACAGAAAAGATATGCTGAACTGCCGTCTGGAAAGCCAGATGTAATGTATTTTGTGCCTGAATTGACCGATGGACACAATTTTCAAAACAGATGTTGATACTGAAGATTTGGGCATTTGCATCGAACTATACGGCGAAAAGAAACAAACATGCAGTGAGGAATTTAAACAACTTGTTAACATTGTAAAGCCTAATGTTCGAATCCCTATTCATCCACACGAAGCCTTACGACTATTTATTGAGCTTTACATTGTTTTGGAAGAATACTTAACATAGTACATTGAGATGACTGACTGTTGGAAGGCAATTTTATAATGCAACACATTTGATGTTTTCATAGCCATGTCCTACCCGTATCCATCCTAATGGAAGGATGATTTGGCAAACAAATTCTGTTGACATTTGAATTAATGTTATAACGCGCTAGAGTAAAATTTATCCAAAATGAGATCAAAGATAATTAATTACAATTAATATGTGTTCTCTTTGTTTCAATAAACTGTATATATATCAATCTATCAATCAATAGTGCTTTAATTTCTTGAATAATACAATAAATATTCAACGTGTTGTCACACCGTGCTTCTGGTAGAGATATAGGTGATTTTGAATTGTCTGTAATTGGGCAGTTAGAAACTCTGTAATAATGTAATAGGACATGGAATATCACATCCGAGGCTAAATATTTATCGTCTAAGTCGAACAGGGAATATATGGATTATCTTTTATTTCAGATTAGAAACATAGTTTTTATTTTTCTTACTAATATGAAAATAAGTGGTTTTCACGATCAAATGTTTCTGTGACAGCTATACACAAAATACTATTATTTAAGACATAACGTCACAATTAATTTCTGTTGTTAAAGCAATTAACCTTTAAGCTACGACGGGTATGGTGGATTATCAGGACAAATGTTGATTGGAAAATTGAAGTAACCCACGATAGGCTTGTGCGTTTATAATACATGTACTTTTCCTGCCTAACGCAAAAACCGATATAGACTCAACAGTAGTTCGTCAATAAAAAGATTTAGATTTGGTTCCCATTGTAGTGTAAAGTATTCCTGGACATCATGTTTTAAACCTGTACCTTATTAAAGTGTATATCCCACCCTTCATATACGCCTTTTCATTTAGTTCATAATCAACTGATTAAATGTTGTCAAACTAATTTATAAGAATGACATTGTGTCATGTCGGTATACATGTAATAAAACAACCATTTTCGATGAGGTCATCATCCCCCAACCTAGTAATCTCTGCGCTATGGTCAGGTAACCTCGATTATCATGTTGACCTCAAAGTAATTAATTGTATGTTAATCGACAGGTACTCGTTTTATATATACAAGTCACATATGGGCAGGTACAGCTGCTGTACATTCAGTCAGGAATTAAAATCGTATTAACTAGTATACACTAAATCATCTTGTCTTGATTTACTTCTTGAACTGTCAACATGACAACTTTCAACTAGATCTTATGACAAACATGATGCTTTGATTTTCGAAATACATGTACATGTATGTTTTTTTTTTTTTTTTTTTTTTTTTTTTTTTTTTTTTTTTTTTTTTTTTTTTTTTTTTTTTTGTGAGGTAGGGCCTAATGTTATTCGGTATTTTCATTAACAAGAGTTATTTCCCCTCACAGAAGGTATCGATTGTGGTGTCATTTGTTTTTGTGTAAATTGAGAAAAAGTATCCATTGTGACGCCAGATGTTTTGTGTGAGAAACGACGTTGTTTTCTCACATATAAAATATGACATCATTATCGATATCTGCTGATATTGGATATTACTCCGACTAACGAAAATACAGACACATGAGTGAAAGTGGGTCAACTATCAAAATACTGTAATCGCAATGGAGAGAAAGATTTTCATAGTACTGAATTCAGTATTTATACTAAAATACTTTAAACCCATGCAGGCAGCCCTCAAGACGCCCCTTCGCATTTTCAATAGACCAACCAGTCCGATTATCGATATATAAAATGCATCTATGTAAGCTATTAAGGATATTCATCTCTATTATTAATCGCTGTACCACTAGGCCTAGTTTTCACATACGAGAACTCATAATGTCAGCCACACATTGAGCAACACATGTTACCGTACTTCTGCAACTGATATCTCTATATGGAATGCCGTTATATTATTTATTCACTATTTTCTGATATCACAAATTCATTTTTATATAAAATAATCGATTTTCAGAAATTCAATTTTTAATATCAGAAAATATGTGATTTTTTTATATCAGAAATTCGATTTTTTTTATATCAAATAATGAATTTTTTATATTAAAAATTCGATTTTTTAATATAAAAATGAATTTTTGATATCAGAAATTCGATTTCTTGATAGCAGAAAATAAAAAAATATGTAGTATTACTTGATATCAAAAATCGAATTGATGATATCACAAATTACGAATTTGTGATATCTGAAAATGTGATTTTTTTTTATATCAGGAAACACTCCATAATAACCTAAATAAATTATCCCTGTCATGACCGGGGTACATTATCATATTAATTTTATGTGTATATAATAAATAAGAGAATATGTGATATAAAAATCGAATTTGTGATGTCAAAATTGGAATTTATGATATCGAAAATTTAAAATAATTACTTGTATCAGAAATTAATTTTTGTATCAAACATTCGAATTTGTGATATCAAATAATATTACATATTTTGATATCAGAAGATAATTTTCTGATATAAAATAAATTAAATTTCTGATATTAATAATTCGTTTTGATATTTTTATATCAGAAATTCGATTTTTTTTATCAGAAATTCAATTTCAAAAATGATTCTGATATCAAACAATGAATTTTTGATATAAAAATATTTTCTGATATCAGAAATTCGATTATTTGATATAAAAAATGTATTTTTGATATCAGAAAAAAGTGAATAAATACTAAAAACAGCACCACATATCTCTAGGCTTTGAATAGAGCTTCATATTTGTGCATTATACAGTTTTGTATAGTAATAAATGACGATGTCACGACGGATGTATTTTGAGGTCTTGGTATCAGAAAAAAATAAACAAAATATAGAAATGAGTAGAATGTATCTTTGTTATTGTTTATTTATAAGATCAATATGACTAGGAGCAGTCAGAATTGTTATACTAGTGAATTTCCAGATTTTGAATATTCACATGGAAACGTCTATATACGAGAAAACAAGAACACCGATGTATTAAACACCTTAGTGCAAGTCATGTACATTTACACATAAAACAGAGCTTAGAAATAAAACAACTGTTAAATTTGTTTAGATTTAAACACGATTAGAATTTACATTAAATTCTAATCACAATTCTAAACACGTTTAGAAACTGAAGATTTTTTAATATTCAAGAAATGTAAACATGTTTAGAATTCAAACAAATTATTTCAAGTTAAATACAAAATTTGGATGAGTAAAGTATACTTCTAAACACCAAAATAGTTGGTGTCTTATGCCTAAAAACGCTTTTGGTGTCTTATATCTAAACAAAATTTGGCGTCTAAAATTTAAAGGTTTTAAAAGAACGTAACACATATTGAATTAAATACACATTACATTAATACTTTTGAGACTTTAAGAGATATGCTAGATCTCAGAAAAAAATAAAAGCAAAAATATTCAGACAATGTTATCTACAAGACAAGAAAAAACATATATGTCCATGTGACTAATTAAGAGCAGTCAAAATTGTTATACTAGTGAATCCTCAGATTTTGAATAATCTCATGAAAACAAGAAAACAGAAAACAAGAACACCGATGTGTTAAACAACTTATTAATGTAAATCATGTACCTCTTCAACGTGAAAACATAAAACAACTCTTAAATTTGTTTAGAGTTAAACACGATTAGGATTAACGGTAATTTCTCATCACAATTGTACATAAATGCATTTTTTCTAAACACGTTTAAAAACTAAACATTTTTAAATATTCTTTATCCACGTTGGTTGCCATATTCGAGCACATGTCTAGAACGCGTTAAGCATTTCTACAGCATTGGGTCTTTTGTTTATTTCAAAGCTCAGAACCTTAAACATCATGCCAATAATGTTGGTATTGGCAGAGAACTTGCTTGATAAGAGACAAAATGCATCTGGGTGTTTTCCTTCTCTCATACAGCTCACAATATACATAACGGGGTCAGCATCTTCGGGAATACTCCAGGTTGGTTCCTCAACAAACAATTCTGTAATGGTACATCCAAGGCTCCAAACATCAGAAGCAATGCTTCCGCTTTTTCTATCCAATAACACTTCCGGGGCCTGATATGATGGTGTTCCAGGTTGAAAGGATGTGCCATCTAATGTGGTCGTCATGGTATTCATTGTCTTCAACTTGCTTATCCCCAAGTCACACAGGCGAATCCTTCTTAAATCTGATGAAACCAATATATTTTTTCTGGCTTAATGTCCCCTGTGTATAATTGCTGGGGATTGATTGTGTAAATAAGCTATAGCCTGGATAATATTTCTTGAAATATACACTTTTTGTTCAAATGATATGTTGTCATACTCTCCACTGAAAATAACATCATCGAGATTTCTACCATCGTTAAGTTCTGATATCATAAACAACTTATTGTTATCTAGCGTGTAGGCCATGAGCTGTATAATATTAGGATGGCGGACTCTGCTGTGAATACAAAGTTCCTGTTTAATTAAATGTTTTGAAAGTTTCATTCTCTTCACAAGGACTTTTTCACACTTTTCTAGGTGACCTTCATCCTCGTTTAGCGAATTTGCTTCCTTTGGTTGTTTTAATAAATCAGGCGCTTCTTCTGAATTTTTTGGTGACTTTGTTGATTCACCCCTTCTTTTTGTTCGTAGGTACAAGTGATATTGTGAGGAAAACAATCCATGAGATTTTAGATACATCTGTAAGGTACATTCCTTACCTTCTAGGTCAGTGAATGTTTCTAGACTCTCGCCAGAAAAACTGGCCAGTGATAAATCCATATGATCTAAGTCACCTAACTGACTTTTTCTATTTGGAAAAAAGAACTGTGTGCCTTTTCTGATGATACTTTCCACTGTCTGGACTTCATCTGCTTTATATTCTATTAGTCTTGTACCTCCTCCCTTTTTTACAGTAACTACCCTGTACTTTTCACTGGAAAAGTGTTGCCATCCTAGATAGAGTTTGTAAACACTGTGTTTGCCTCTCCCACCAGTACTTCTATTACACTGGCTTTTATCTTCTTTCTGAAAGATAAAATAATGATTGGATTTAGTTTTCTCACCCAACAAAAACTTTGTAGAACAAGAGATCCAAGAGGAATCTTTGCACCCACCATGGAATAATTGACTTCACTTTTAAATATCAGTAGTTCATTAATGACATTGACATGTTAATTATATTGTTATTAATAATTGATTTTCTAATGTAATGAAAATTCAATGTATGTAATATATTTATAACATCATGAAATTATCTATTATTACTTATTACTTACTTCTTATTTCTAAATTGTTATTTGTTATTACTTATTTGTTATTACTTATATTTTTGTTATTATTTATTTATCATTACTTAATTGCTATTACTTATTTGTTATTACTTACTTATTATTAATTATTTGTTATTACTTATTTGTTATTTAAATGTTCTGAACCGGTTTATAGAATTCAACTGATTCCAAAATGAAAAATATAAGAGGCTTGAAGGTACTCATACAGCATTATTACCATAGTTTTTGACACCCAGACCAATCCAACCCCAAATGACAACTTACTGTTCTTCCCAGCGAGAGGCAGACAAAATTTCAAGGCATACAATACTGATAATTTACCTTTCCAGATACAGGTGCAGGCATTTTTCTTTCCTGTTAATCATCCCCTTTGATGATCTTCGTGTTTTTATTTCATGAACAAGTTGCTGGATCTTGTCTTTCCTGGATATTTCAGTCTGAAAGATGAAATAAATACTTGGATTCCGATTTCTCTGTATATGAAATATGCATAACTAGACCTCGGGTCAACCAAGGATATTCCTTCAGCAATTTCCGAGAAACAGAGGTAACAATATGATAGCCAGCTGGTCCACAGAGGCTTGAAGTTTGTCAATTTTAGTAATGTTATAGAGAGAAAAATATATTATAAACATAATGTTATAATTCTCAAGACGATCATTTCTGTCAATTAGACTTCATCAGTTGAGCTCCAATTTTAAATTACGACATAAAAAGTCGTTATTACGAGATTTAAAAAAGTCGTTATTATGAGATTTTAAAAAGTCGTAATTACGAGATAAAAATTCGTTATAACGAGATAAAAAATGTTATTACGAGATTTCAAAAAAGTCGTTTTTACAATATAAAAAGTCGTTATTACGTGATTTTAAAAAGCTGTAATTACGAGATAAAAAAAGTCGTTATTACGAGATAAAAAGTCGTTATAACGAGATTTCAAAACAGTTTGTTAATACGAGATTTTAAAAAGTCGTAATTACGAGATAAAAAAGTCGTTATTAAAATTTCTTAATAAGTAAACGACTTTTTTGAAATCTCGTAATAATGACTTTTTTATCTCGTTATAACGACTTTTTATCACGTAATAACGACTATTTTTATCTCGTAATTACGACATTTTAAAATTTCGTAATATACTATATAACTAATATACATATATAGGTCTATTGTCGTCTTTCACTTGAAAAAGGTCAAGGGGCCGAAAATTTCTCAATATTAATGATTAGTTTTTTTGTTTTTGTTTTTTTGGTTTTTTTTTTTTCGCATAACGATACTTCCCTATGGAGGACATTGAATTTTTATTGAATATAATTTTGATAAAAAGTTGGGTTTTTTCACAGTTTAACCACATGCTTCTCTAACTCTAATTTGAAATCCTTGGACCACCCTCGTTTGGTCAGTGTGTTTTGGGGGTTGAGGGCTTTTGACTTCGCTTTGTTTTTATTTCAGTTTCTTTCTAGTGTTGGTATTTACCCTACATATCAGTAAAATTGTTTTCTTTTTCTCAGTATATATGAACACGAAATTATATAACTTGTCCTTTGTGATGAGGCTCACTGCACATATTGTCACTGACGACAATTTGTGTAAAGTGTCACTGCAATACTGTCGCCTAAAACAGACGCAAAATAGGGGTACTCTTGGCACATATTCTAGCCGGCGACATTATATGCCGCAACAAATCGTCAAAACAATCCGCCGAAAGTTTTTTTAATGAGATATATAACTAAACTAAATATTAGAATAAAATATTGATTTTTTCCTTCATATGGGCAAGTGGTCACCAAGGAAATGATATAAGCCTAATCCAAGGATTTTTCACACACACACACACACACACATATATATAGTTGGGAGTCCCATCTAGGAGAAAAAAATCCTGGATCCGCCCTGATCCTGATTTGTCAAGGCACCACTGGGCTGCAAGTTCATATCTATCACAATCATGAAGTAATGACAAGAGCTTTTGATCAAACTTGTAAGTAGGGAACTATATATATATATATTTTTATATATTTTTTTCCAGGGGGGTGTGATTCCAAATTTGGACAAGTAGGAAACTATATACATGTATAATATTTTTTTATATATTTTTTTCCAGGGGGTGGGATTCCAAATTTGGACAAGAAAACCCAAACCCTCTTAGAAGGAGTACTATCAACCTCAATATTACGGACTGATGATTATCATATTGGGTGGTTACATTTTTTTAAACTTTGCAAAATTCCAGGGGGAGGGGTCCGGACCTCCCGACTCCCATCTAGATCTGCGCCTGAGGATATTGAATGGAAAGAGCTATGCGACATGGTTCCGTCACATTGATAAGGTCCGTCAACATGTAATTTTCTTTCGGGACAGATGTTTATGCGCGAACTCAATAATGGAGGTACAAATGTACTACATACTTAGTCCAAGTTGTCTAACGTTCGAATATAAAATGCGGTCGTAACTTTGGAATATATGGACTAGATCATTCTTTTAGCCCCTGGTGTTGAATGTGTGAAGTGGTGTAGGGATGGGGATTGGTGTGTTGGTAAGATAAGCGACGAATAAATTCAATATTACCTCATCTTCGTTTGAACTGTCAAGGTCTACATCCATTACCTCGGCCATTTCGCTACCGTAATGTGAAATGCCGCGTTTTGACAACAAATAAGTGATAACAAATAAGTAAAAAACTAATTTATAAGCCATAACTAATAACTTAAAAGTCCCTCCAGGGCTTCCGTAGTATGCAGTGCTAAGCTGTTTAATCCAAAATTCTTCACGTTGTCTACGGAAAGGGTACTCAAGGTGGGATTGTTGGTCCAGTGGTATATATTTTTTTTCAATTATACGCACTCATAGAGAAAATGTAAAGGACAGGGGAGTTGAAATATCAATAGAGTATCTGGTTACCCCCATGATTAACCTCAAATCGACGACCAGACACTCTTTTATTTAAGGGCCCCTTGGTCTTGCCAACATAAATCAAACCACACGAGGTACACTCAATTCCGTAAACAACGTTAGGTGATTTACAATCCAGATGATCCCAGCTTCTGGTGTTGTAATGCTTATTTGTCAGATTGCTGGTGAACCTTTGATCAGTTATTAATATATGACATGTTTTACAATTTTTGACAAAACATTTTGAACTGGATGGTATAATATTTGAAAATGAACTCTCAAAAATGTCATCAAGTCAAATCTGACAATTTGTATGTGTACATAAGCATTATTATATCTATACCAGAATTTGTCATCTTTAGACTGTACAAATGATAAGTTGGTAATGTCGCTCAGGACAACCCGAGAAGCACCAAACAATCTGCGAGTCTGTGCTTCTAGTAGACTCGACAGAAAGACACCTTTTTCTATTGGGCGCCGTGTCATTCAGTATGCAATTTGGTACTTCTTTATTATTCATTAAATGCATATACCGAGCGACAA
>BROG01000618.1:252500-447446 GCA_030159075.1 Atrina japonica
TGACATGGTTTACTTTTAAGTGAGCTTCAGAAATTCTTCTTTACTTCTGGCGACTAATTGGTTCCATGCTCGTTAAGAAATGATCCAAAATTTTAAGTTTTTGTGAAGAAAATGGTATATTTTTGTCACTTTTTCCATTATTAATAAGGGGTACCATCTACCCTTATTTGATATCATGGTCAATATATGGTAAATAATAATGGTATGAAATCATTCAAAATAATGAAGTGTATGTGTTACAGACAATTCTGAATGAAAATCGTGAAAGAAAAACAGACAAACTTCTTCATATAATGTATTTATTTGTTAATATCAATGAATGGGATTGAGAGGTAGGGGTGTGACACATTTTAGACTGTGTTTCTCTTCAGGTTGGGTTCCCATCCTCATTATTAAGGGGGCTTGGTGTACAGTTAATGAGATTTCCAAAAAAATGCAAAATGACCATTTTTGGCAATGTTTTGGATAAATCTATAGAGAAATGCACATTTGACACATGTAGGCTGGATGAAGCCTTAAAATAAGTCATTTCTCTCATTTTTATCACCTAAGTTGCAATTCATTCACTTTTACTCATACTTTTAAACAGATTTGAGGGTCTCTATGAAATGGAGCACCTGTTGGGGGTCCACAAGGTGCAAATTTAATAGGTGTTCTGCCTCTACACACATTATTATGCATTTTGTTTGCATATTGAGATCTCTTAAATTTATCTGTATATTTTTTATATTACACCTAGAACTAATATTCTATCATTTATTGGGTCAAAATTCCATCTGTACTTGGAAAATTTCAAGTATTACCCCCCCACCCTCTCCTACAACATGCACATGTTCTTTTATAAAAAATCATATAGTTATGGTTATGCATAGTGACTTATTTTAGCAAAATAATATGGAAATGATGTTTCTATTGTAAATTTTAACTCATTTGAATTAAAATCAGACCTTTTTGAGGTAAAGATTGGTTGATTTTCTTCTTTTGAGGGCAAAATGTACATATTGGACCATGTCATTTTACTCGTGCAGTGTATTTTGTACCTTTAGCTGTATATATGTACTGTATCTGAAGGGTAAGAACCATCTCATTTTTAAGAAAATTGTATTAAACTACATTTCAACATTGAAGTCTCATCAGTAAAATATTTCATCATGCCATATACACTGAAAACAGTATAAAAATTAATTTAAATACCCCCCCCCCCCCCCCCCCCTTTATGCTGATCTGTACACAAGAATTTCTACATTGTGGTAAGGTCATATTGTGTTAAATTTGGGTAATACATAATTTGTAAATAAAAAAATTCTGTAGAAATAGGGCGCTTGAACATTTTTTTCATAATCTATCAACATTTTAACCTGTAGAAGGAATATTTCAATTTCTTAAATCCAGGAAATATTGTCCAATAAGAGATTTTTATGTAATTATTATACTCAAGTACCTGTAATAGATAATTATAAAGTATCAATTATATTTTTTTCTGTGTATTAACTCATCTAATATTTCATTTCAAGTTGCATGTTTTCCTAAGTTTTCTAACTTTTCAGTCATGCATTTTTTGTTTGAATCACTTTTTTTCACCCCCCCCCCCCTTCCAGCAAATGTCACTTAACACTCTCTTGGGTCATACCAGACAAATATTAACACCTGATATTGACTTTTACTGGTTTCAAAACTTAGTATAATTAAAATTTTGACTTTAGTTTTTCATCTGAAACAGAACTATAAATATGTCAATCCTTTTAAAAGCAATTTGACTAGCATTTTGCACCATTTAAGTGTCAGTCATTTTAAAGTCAGACTCGGTTATCTGCCCTCTGTATTTAATTAGTTACATCATGAGACTGTAATTAAGGGATGAAACAAAACATAGACATGTCTGAAAATGATTACATAACATATTTTATATAAAGGAACACAATAAGTCTATTGAAATGTGTTGTATGTAAGGGTATCCCCTCCCAAAAGTTTTAAACTTTTATTAAGGGTGCACTTCATTCCTTGTCAATAAAAGCAATTTGATGATATAAAAAATGACATGGTTTACTTTTAAGTGAGCTTCAGAAATTCTTCTTTACTTCTGGCGACTAATTGGTTCCATGCTCGTTAAGAAATGATCCAAAATTTTAAGTTTTTTGTGAAGAAAATGGTATATTTTGTCACTTTTTTTCAATTTCCATTATTAAGGGGTACCGTCTACCTTATTTGATATCATGGTCAATATTGGTAAATAATGGTATGAAATCATTCAAAATAATGAAGTGTATGTGTTACAGACAATTCTGAATGAAAATCGTGAAAGAAAAACAGACAACTTCTTCATATAATGTATTTATTTGTTAATATCAATGAATGGGATTGAGAGGTAGGGGTGTGACACATTTTAGACTGTGTTTCTCTTCAGGTTGGGTTCCCATCCTCATTATTAGGGGGGTTGGTGTACAGTTAGTGAGATTTCCAAAACATGCAAAATGACCATTTTTGGCAATGTTTTGGATAAATCTATAGGAAAAAACACCTGCTTTGTTTACAACATGGGCGCAGACATTTTGGGACACCCAAAGTTGTGCGGAGGGTAAAATGAGCCCAGAGCTCTGATTGGTCATTAAATGAAAAAATTAGTTTTGCCATTAATAAGTGAAATTAAGGTGATAAAAAAGATACATGAATATTGGTAGTACTTTGGAAATTATAGGGTTGACGGTTGAAAATTGAAAGGGAGGGGTCATATGAGAATAGATATTTTCCCTTTGGTGCGGAATACTACGAGTTGTAAACAAGTGAAAATTTGAAGTAGAAATGCAACGGCAACCTATACTATTGATTGCATATTTTGTTATCAAAAATATTTTTCTTTCAGCACAGGGTACTTATTTGACCCAGATTTAATAAACATGGGAGTGACAGTGACCTGAAGTTTTGTAAATTAGCATTGAGGCCTATGGGAAAATATTTGGTGGTGTCTGTCCTTGTCTGCCACAATATCTTTTGCACATCTGGTTCGTAATTGTATATCTGTTGGACGACTGACAGTCATCTGTTCTAGATGTAAACATTTTGGGCACTACTCGCCAGCCAGGTGCTTTGATAGTTACACTAAAAGTGCTCGACAAATTTTAATACCTGAATTCACCCAGTGGTTACAGTAAAACTCTTTATTGTATCCATAATATAATATTAATATTCAGGCGAATTCAGCATCATGTAGATGATTCATAGGGAACATTCAATGAGTTACATGTATAAAAAATAATACATTTATCGTATATAATCAAAAGGAATATGAAAACAATTTTTAAACCAGGGATGAAAACAATTTTGTGCCTACCCCATTTTGATTTGCTTTCTTTAGCAATGCCATGGTAAATTATTCACCTGTCTCATTAATGCATGGCAGTTTTTACAAATAACTGACATCTGTTTAAGTGATTTGGTAAATAACAACAGGAAATATCTTGTATTATATATTTACGTATTTATTGTATATTTATTATATTTACAATATTTACAAAAGTAGTGTACATGTAGTTCCATTGGTCGCTCCATGTCGCACTGTGGCCAGGCACCCATCACGACAACATAGACCCTGTGTGTGTGTGTCAGTATGTTTACATCAGTATGTATCGGTATATGTATGTAAAGCTCTGGTCAATATTTCACTTTATTTCTATACCCAAGAACCAGATGGAGATCATGTTTTTGTTCTACATTTCTGGTGACAGGATTACAACTTATTTATCTGCTTCTTGAGCATGATGGACATTTACACAAATATGTATTTGGAATTTGAAATGTCAAAAAATCCCCGTAAAACAATATTCAGCAAAGTCTAAAAATATCTCAAATTTGACCAATCAGTGGCCCTTATTTTGCTACCATAGCAACTGACACTTATGTAACGTCTGTCACTGAATTTGTTGTATGCAAATACTCCTAAATACTATTTTTTATCTAAATTTGACAATATTAAAATTTTGACCAATCACAGGTTTTCATTTTATTACCATAGTAACTGATGATCACATATCATCTACCATTGAATTTGTAATACTAAAAACCCTTATTGGCTCTCTTTCAAAAAAATCCATTATAAAAACATCTACATATACCAATTAACAGCAAAATATTCCTATATCAAAATATTGTTCTTCAAGAATTATCTCCCCCTCAGTGTACCCTTGATAGGAAGGAAGTGGCAAACGGGATATTGAACAACAATGAGCAATTTCTTGTAATTTGTTTCAAATGACATACCATTACTTATTTTACAAAGAATTATGAGAATGTAACAAACATTGTGCTGCAATATATATTTGTTAATTTCATAAAGTATCAAAATGTTCTTCATTTTCAGCTTATTTATGTTCAAATTTGCCAAACTGTGGTTGAACAAAAAGATGTTGTCTGTAAGAGTAATACACCCAATACAATATCGGTAGACCCTCAGTTTTTGTGTCATGTATAATGATAATATTACTTAAAAATAAATGTATATAAATTTATGGAAACAATACACATAAAGCTAAATATACATATATGGGCTTAAACTATTTTTAGTGATGAATTCCCAAAAGATCCTTAGAAATGCACCTGTGGGCAGATAGTCATGCAAAGGATAATATTGTACTGTATTTGAAAGATATAGGTGTCATATATATATATTACCATAACTTGAAAAAATTATCCATAAGGTATTCTTGTAATATGATTTTTTGTATATCTTATTCCTCTCTATTAAAAAACTAACTTAAAACGTTTGTCAATTTCATTATATTTAAAATTTTCACCTATCTCCATCCTTAAGTCAACCTTATCGGTGCATTATGATCATTTTGTTTGATTGACACGCCCATACTTTTTACTTGCTTATTTTTTCTTCTTTTAGCAAATATTTGAGTACTTATGAATAGTGTGTATGTGTGTAGTCGTTTATATCATGTTAAACGTGTATAGATCATGTGTATTTGCACCGTAATAAGGAAAGTGTTGGTGCAATACAAAGAAATGTGAATTGGAGGAACTGGTTATGACACATTTATAAGTAAAATAAATGTCAAAATCTGGAATTGAGATGTTTATTTCCAAATATTACATTTCTCCAAGAGTAGAGATGGTCAGTTGGATTTAGTTGTTTCAGTACAACATAATACTGACTGCTTTAGAGTGTTTATATGTACGTGTAACTGATGATAAAATAGCTCATCGCTAATTTATCCGAGTCTCGAAGTTCGTTTTACATTTTACTGTTTGTAATATTGTTTCAGTTATGTTTTGATAAAGAGACATTTCTGTTAAAGTAAACGGCTTTATCATAACATGACAATAACTTGTATAGGGGATTCTTTGTTAAAATTCATTACATGGTCATTTTAAATTTGATTAAAGGGGCATTACCAGTGTGTGTTTTTTTTAAATGATTTTTCCTGTTTATTTAGACAGAAAACTAAGACATCTTTTTACAGTGGTTACTCTTTGGCGGATTTGGCTATGCATTTAGATTAATTATTTGGCCTTGTATTTTACCTCTTTCCCTTTAGGAAATCTATTTATAATCAAAGCTCAACTGATGGAGTCTATTTAACAGAAACTATTGTCTTGGGCATTATAACTTTGGTATTATGTTTATAATATTGATATACAATAATAAAAAAGAGATATACTTTTAATTTATATACATGTGTATATAATTATTGAAAATTGCTTGAGCAACCCCGTTTGATAATAATTCACTCTTATTTTTATTGTACATAAACTACAAGTAGAGAAAATCGAAATACTATTTTGGAAACACGGCTAATTCCCCTTTAAATAGACAATACCTTCCATGTTCACGTGATTCGTCTTCTGAACAATACGAGTTATCTTTCTTATAAAAAAGAATTACATGTATATTACATATTAAATTTTATACAGTGCCAGCTTTTAAAGTACTATTTCAATCGGTAACTTTGGTTTTGTTAATGATATTGAAATTTGACTATGGTAAATGGTGGCGCGAATATCAATAGCATATAAACTTAAATCGATGTCACTTATATTATATTTTGGGAATTATTTAATTTCAAAACTTAAGATCCTACTTTAAATGTTCCTCTTATATAACTCATAGTGGAAAAAATACTCCATTCGTTTTATTTTTCAATATATTTTGACGTTCGGTAAACCCTGCTAATGATTTATATACGGCATAATCTACTTTATGTGATATTTCATAAGTAACTGTAAGCTTTTTTTGTTTACAGATGATGATGATGATGATGAGGAGGAGGAGGAGGAGGAGGAGGAGGAACGGACGATGATGATGGTAATGATGATGAAGATGATATAGTAAAAGTAATATGATTAATCAGGATCACGCAATATCTGTTTTTTCCTCACCATCATTTATCAACCGGGATCGAACTGGTGGTGTATATGTGCATGTGCCTGTATATTTATCTGTGACTTACCGGGTATCCGATGTTAAACAAGGATTTGTACACATCATACAGAAATTTCTCAAAATTAGTTTTACCTAATTTTACTTAAAATATGTTGATCAACGACTAATTGAGATTGGTTTTTATTTACATAGCAGACATATACTACAGATATTCACAACCGATAATCATGACCTTAAAGCTGAACAACGAAGATAAAAACGTTTGAAATTTTAATAAAAAAGTGCGTTGAAAAAAATGTTTTGAAATATTCCCACTTCATATCCCCATACAGCTTCCATATTTGTCATTGTTTCTCCGGAAAGTCCCACAGCAGGTATAAAAGGCGGATTAGTTATATTGATCGGCATTGTATATCTGTACTCGCAATGCGAAACATGCGAAGTCTCAGAGGCTGAACTATACTCATCGAATCTTACCTTGTACTTTTGTGTATACTGCGTCTACAGACGTTTCAAGAGAAATATACATCTGTGCATCCAGTGAAGTTTTCAGCAACGTGCAAACAGCAACAGAGAAATAGTTAGTTCATCCATAGTAAATCCAAAAGTTATTCCATTTTTCCAAAGATCAAGCCCCTTCCAAAACATAAACAAAGCTATCTGCTTTATACTGTCATTCGGCCATTGAGTCATGCTTGTTCTTCTGGTAAACAGCAAGGTAACTTCGTAGTTTAGCTCTAAATAAAGAAAATAATATTATATGTAACATGTTCCCTACATACAAATGGTTTCAAATGTATATTACAGTCTTACATAACAGATCGGATTCGGTCTGCATATTTATTTATTTAGAATCAATTGACTCCTTTGTTTACATATCTGTTCAATTATTCAAGTGGATGGATACTGCAATAACATAAATTTATCAAATCAAACTTGACTGACAATAAATGAAAATAAGAAAGATTCAATACATTTCTTTATAAGGTATTTAAAAATGTGGATTGTGTATGTGTTTTTCTTTTGTCTAAATATTAATAAACAGTAAAAGAAAGTTAAGAGTAATTGTGGGAATGAAATCGACGGGGAATGAATTTCTTTCAAATAAACATGGTTTTCAAAATTACCAGTTTATAATGGTCATAAATAAATTTGGTTCGGTGTTCAAAATTATTTAAAATGAAATATAACAGGGTTCAATACAATTGGGTTCCACTATATATATAGTCTCAGATGCCAAGGTATAAATTATTAGGATGTCCAGGATATAGGTGGTAAAAATGGACAAACACGGAACTCTTGAAATGAAGAAGTGGGATCAGTTGCAGGAGCAAGCATCCCCTGTGGACCCGTCATGCATGTCGTGAGTCCACAGTCGAATTAAAACGACATACGTGTGAAGAACGAATTCTTGCCATAACTGGTACAGACGTCTCAACAGCCGCCATCGAACCGGAAACAGAGTAGTCGCAAACAAAACTATTATACCGACCGTAAAATTTGCGGAACTTGGACGTCAAACGTGTTTTTCGATATCCCTGTGTCAATGATTCGTCAGTGGGTAGTTTACTTCTGCATATGAAATGTTAATATGTTGAACACGCCCTGGCATATCGGATCATTTATGAAATATAAACTCCATATGTGGGTGATTTTGGGATATCACTACTTAAATGTGGAAAATTAACAATGGGAAAGCCGAAATCGTAATATTATTATATATAATAATAAAAAATACAGACAACAAAAGGCACTTACAGACTCACCATGTCCCGGCTGGGGATCGTACTCTCGACCGACGGAACTAATGCTCGATGACCAATCCACTCGGCCGTCTACGCATTCAGGATAAACACCTTTTCCCTCTATCTCTACGAACGAGTTCTCATGTTCGGAACTCTACTCACCGCTATTTATTTTTGTAAATGCGTACATGGCCGAGTAGTTAGGGCGTCGAAAAGTGGAGCTAGCTGTAGATCGAGGTTTCGAACACTAGTCGTTGCATGGTGAGTCTGTAGGTGCCTTGTTATTTCTGTATTTGTGGTTTATGTATGATTAATTTACGCAGATAGCATCATTTATGATCCAAGGTCCGTTGTAAATGTTCAATGTTGTGGTGATATTTGTGCTTTATACATATAATGAAATCCAGCGGCGATTTGATTTGCTAACGTGCTAGAAACTGAACTACATTCACGTACTCAGACTCATGACATGTTGTGACGTCACAAGAACTTGAATGGGGATAACAGGATAAAACATACAGTGTAGATAATTAATTTTTTGCATTGAATTTGACAAGTTTGCTAAATTCAGTGTCTGAAAACGTATACTGCAATGTCAGAAATGATTTAAAGTATAGGTCTAAATAAAAGCATGTATTAAAACCAAAAGCGTTATTTACAATTTATCTTACGCACTTATTTTTTTCCTAGAAAAAATTGAATAACTAGACAGAAAGAAGACTATGAAATTCATCAACAGTCGTTAGAAAATGTTGTTAAAATTGTTTATGTTCGATCATATAACAAACAGAATTTGTCAAGAGTTTGCATTTGTTTTACATGTATGATACGCGTGTGGAAGTTTTCATTTTTTGTTCGCCAAAACACTTATAAAATGGAAATTTCTAAATTCGTATCATGAATGTGATATAAATAGAAACTCATAAAAGAGATGTGTGTTTATTAATTAATTAATTAATTATTTAATTAATTGGTAATAATAATAATAATAATAATAATGATAATAATAATAATAATAATAATAATAATAATAATAAAATAGTAATAATAATAATAATAATAATAATAATAATGAAAATAACTCACGGCCTCATGATCCAGATTCGAGCGCGCTACCGACTGAACTGTAATGGGATAACTGGTGACAGGCTTAACACAGGAACATAAAACTTATGCCAGTTAGTCTCCCTGACTTGCTTGAGTCATTTTTCTCCGCAACTTCTGAAGCTAGAGTAAATCTGTTTGAATTTTCTGAAAGGGCAAAGACTGAAGTTGTGCATGTGCGTTTCAAATTTGATCCGAGTGTCCCCTGAAAAAAGCTCGCTAGGGGCTGAAAAAAGGGTTCATATTTTGTTAGCTAAAAAACAGACAAAAGTCAAAATATACTCAAAAGAATCTTCACTATACACATATGCATGCAAAAGTTGTTCAGTTTCATGAGCTGCACAAGCTCAAAAAGTTTCAAGGTCAGGTGATTTAGGGTCAAGGTCACAGAGATATCTAAAGATTTAAAATCTCAGTATAAACATATACATGTGTGATTTGTAGAGAATAGGCTGATACATATTCATATGAAATTTCATGGACATCAGATAAAAGCTCAAGGTCACAGGTGAGTGAAAATTCTCTGAAAATTTCAATTCAAAATAGCTCGAAAACGGTGAAACTTTTATATATATGTTACTGTACAATATATGCAGACAATTTGGTGAGGAATTTGTGTGTGAAGTTTAAAGGTCGTTGGATCAAAGGTCAAGGTCATAGGTCAATTTGAAAATTTCAACTCAAAATAGCTCAAAAACTAGAGAACTTTTATAGATCTGTTAGTGTAGATGATTTGTAGGGAATGAACTGAGGAAGATATGTGTGATGTTTCAAGGTCATCTGATCAATAGTGAAGGCCACAGCTCAAATTGAAATTTTCAACTCAAAATAGCTCAAAACTATAGAACTTTTATAAATAGGTTAGTGTAGATGATTTGTAGGGAATGAGCTGAAAAACATAAGTGTGGAATTTCAAGGCCATCCGATCAGAGGCCAAGGTCACAGCTCAAATTGCAATTTTCAACTCAAAATAGGTAAAAAACTATAGAACTTTTATAAATAAGTTAGAAGATGATTTGTAGGGAATGAACTGAAGAACATATGAATGAAGTTTCAAGGTCATTGTATTAAAGGTCAAGGTCATAGCTTAATTTGAAAAGTTCAACTCAAAATAGGTAAAAAAATATAGAACTTTTATATATATTTTACTGTTCAAGATATGTAGGCAATATGGTGAGAAATATGTGAGTGACATTTCAAGATCATTCGATCAAAGGTCAAGGTCACAGCTCAAATTGAAATTTTCAACTCAAAATAGCTAAAATACTGTAGAACTTTTATAATTGGTAACTGTTGCAGATTTCTAGAAAATTCCCCGAAGAATATATGTGTGAAATTTCAAGGTCATCTGATCAAAGGTGAAGGTTACAGCTTAGATTGAAAAATTCAACCCCAAACTCTATTTTATTATTGATATGCTTACAGACATATGTATGACAAAGTTGTTAAGTTTCACAAGTTCCACAAGCGTAACAAGTTTCAAGATCACGTGATTAAATGTCAAGGTTACAGTGGCATTTGAAATTTTTAAACTTAAATCTCTCTTAAGTCATACGATTTTAGTATAGACATGTAGGTTAGGTATTTATTGGGTATGGGCTGAGAATTTCCATGTGGAATGTCAAGGTTATCAGAACAAAGGTCAAGGTCACAGCTCAGTCAGTTGAAAATTTTAAATCTCAATAGCTCAAAACTAACGGGAAATTTTGTTAGCACCAGATATCTAGAGACAATGATCTATATGATATGTGTCAAGTTTCAAGGTCATCGGATCAAAGGTCAAGTTCACAGATCAATTTGAAAAACTCAAAATAACTCAAGAACACGCGCATGCGCACAAGAACATCCGCACAAGAGCACTCACATGCGCACACACATTGCTTATCTCCATTTTGTTATTTCTTCATAAAATGAAATTGTTTCCCTCCCCCTTTCACATGCACACACAAAAGATCGAACAAACATACGCGAACACACGCATACAAAAAACTTGCGCATGCGCACACACACACTTTTTAACTTAGGGGAGGGGTTACCGGTCCCCGACATACATATGCGAACATACATTAGCGCATGCAAACAGATACAAAAACAATCATATAGACTGAATGACAGACAGATAGACAGACTGACAAATTTACACACATACACACACACACAAACACACACACACACACACAATTTTTATATACCAGAGAAGTTACCCGTCTCCGACACACACATGCGAACATACATTCGCGCATGCAAATTAAAAATAAATGGACATATAGACGGGCTGACGGAGAGACAGACAGATAGAGACACAGTGACTCTCTCTCTCTCTCTCTCTCTCTCTCTCTCTCTCTCTCTCTCTCTCTCTCTCTCTCTCAGGATTTACACACAACCGCATACCTTTCAGTTTAAGGTACTTTTCGAACAATTGAAATAGCCGTGAAAACGCCTGTTGTTTAATATCAAAATTCAAAGTGATATCTGCACTTTCTTTTCAATCTGCTCGATGATGATATTTTGGGTTTCTTTCTGGGTCTTCTTTACAACTTTTTAGGCACATGTACTGCGTCATCACGGCTTACTTTTACAACTACATTGTAACAATCAGTTTCACTCTGTATTGTACTGTAAATGGGGTCACTCGGACCGGCTTTTCTTTTGTTTACAAACTCCAAACACAAGTTCTTAATATGTGCAATTCTAATTTCTGTCGTTTCTCTCAGTCTGCTGGATGGTACTTTTGCTTTTTTCCGACTCTTACTTCCAAACACGTTTATTCTTACTTGTAATCTTTATTCTGCAAAGGACTTTAAAAACACACTTTACTATTTTTTCTTCGCAAAAAAAACTCCCATTAAGGTCAAGTCTAGCATATAAACCCGAAATCCCCCATGTCTTTACTATAGTGACCCTGACACTCTTAGCCCTAGGCCCCTGTCACCTGACTTTTTCCCCGTTCGATCAGTGCTAGCCACGATCGAGACTATTGACATCAATCATTTGCCGCAATCAAAGGGGGTCAGTTGTTACATCTCTCTTCCAAAGTTGCTGCAAAAACACGTGTCCTCGCTTATTTTTCAATGTTGTTTACATGTTTGAATTGCATAACTATTTCTTTTCTCGACAAATATAAACTCTTTTCAACTTAGCAAGGAAAGCCAAGCTGACTATGCTGTGCTTTATAGGTCAACTGAAGCTGTATCATAGCTGTAGCCTCAGCTATGGTCGGATGGCCCCTTTTTTGCTTCAGCAAAAAGCTCAGCTCTAGTTATCATTATTATTATTATTATTATTATTATTATTATTATTATTAATTGTTATGGAAGAATATATAATGGAAGTTTCGATTCTTCATTTATGCTTATTACTACCATTTGTATTGATGTACTATTGGTAGTTAACGTCAGCATTAACCATAAACCTCAAATGTCAATACTATAAATAGTACCATAAGGTCAGAGAGAGAGAGAGAGAGACAGAGAGAGACAGAGACAGAGAGAGAGAGAGAGAGAGAGAGAGAGAGAGAGAGAGAGAGAGAGAGAGAGAGAGAGAGAGAGAGAGAGAGAGAGAGAGAGACTGTGATCACTTATTAGTTGGGGTAGATATTCAAAGGATTCAGATTTATAAGTAATACATTTTAGTCTTACTATAATCGTGTAATCCGTAAAAACAAAATCTTACCGGAAGTTGTTTTTATAGTTTCAGATGCAATTGACTTAGCAATGACAGTTTGACAGACAAGAATTCATGTCACGTACATTATTTTATTTGTCTTTACCAGGTTCATTTTGGTTGCTGTTAAATAATTATGTACATCATGCTACGTTGATATAGAAATGACCCAAACGATTATCAAACTTTTCACGAAATATTGCGTAATTGTCCTGACCAGTTAACCGGATAACGTCGGATATTTGCATCCTCTTGACATTCGAGTTCGACATGATCTTTATAGTATACATATGTCAATATCCGGTATATAGCAGAGAATTACAAACTTTCAAATCATATGCTGTAAGAAGTCGTCATGTAAAGATATAGAGACAGTAGCACCAACATCTGACAGATGAACATTTGAAAAGGTAAGACGATTTTGTATGAATTTATGTAAATATTCTAAAAGCGAAAGACATAAAAATTCATACTCTGGTTAAAGTGATTAGTTTAGATGTCATTTCAATATTTATCTTTACTAATACGTATTAAATCTGCAGATTTCTTGAGACATATAAATGCACGCAACCAAACAATCATAAAAATGTAGAACACAAATTCTTATATTTCAAAAATCCCCAAATACAAACCTGATACGAAAGTTTAGAATAGAGAATAGATTTGAATCGAAAGTGAGGAATAAATTTGATGCTAATTTTGCATATATTTCATATTCATGATTTGATTTTTATATACGTTTGCCTGAGAATGTGATGTTTTGATGTCTGCATTTACAAATAACGTTATATATATATATATATATATATATATATATATATATATATATATATATATATATATATTCAAAGCATTAAAACCGACAGCACAATATATGGTGACGGAACTAAGCAATAGATACAAGTCAAGTTGTTGTATGTGTGTGAGTTTGCGTCAGAGTGTGTATATATATATATATATTCAAAGCATTAAAACCGACAGCACAATATATGGTGACGGAACTAAGCAATAGATACAAGTCAAGTTGTTGTATGTGTGTGAGTTTGCGTCAGAGTGTGTATGTGCACGTTTTTTCATGTTATTTTAATCGTTTTGTCCTGATGAAGGGACAGGTCTTCCCGTAAATTTGACATTCATTTTGTCCATGTCGATAGTCATTTTAGTGCTTCATATACATAGAGAGAGAGCGTATGTGCGTGTGTGTGCGTGCGTGCGTGTGTGTGAGAGAGAGAATTTTGGAGCTATTTGATTCCGTTAGAATTGACGGAAGTAAGGAAACTATTATTAGATGTATCCTGCTTTGTTATCTACGCTAATACCATTTATGAAGTAATTCAAAACATAACCATAGTTCTAGACTTTTCAAGTCATATATATTTTACTGATATAACATTGATATCTTTTTGGAACAACGCGTTATATATTTTTAAATGGTTTTAGGAAATGGTATTATCACAATATAAAATCTCAGACAACAAAGTGCTTTTTAATTATACAGGTGATTCAGTAAAGGATCTGTCCGCATGGATGATAATTCAACTAGCTTCTATTCGAGTGATTCTCAACAATGGATAGGGGACAAAATATATCAAAACATTCCAAACACCGTAATAACAACAATGCTTCTATTGGTAGGACTATCAGGCAATTCATTTGTTCTCTTCATTTACAAATTTAGAATGAAAAAGATTCATAAAGATAGATTCTTTATTCCAGTATTGGCTGTGGCAGACTTATTGGCAAGTACAGTTGTTTGTAGTTCATACATCGCATCAAACAGTATTTCAGCTAGTTTTACGTCAGATGTTTGGTGCAGATTGTCCTGGTATGCTACATGGGTAACAACTATAGCGTCTGCTACGTTTTTATTGCTTATCGCTATATATCGTTATAGGAAAATATGTAGACCACACGGCAGACAGATGACATCATTTTGGAGAAAAACTTCAGTAATAATTACTGTACTTTGGTCAATGTTCGTGCCGTTACCTTTGTTTTACTTTGTGGGATCAACCAGAATTGACCACGTTTACAAGGGCCGTAATGTGACAGGTTATATATGCTATTCTGGTCAAGGGAACTATCCTGCTCTTGAAACTTTTTATTTCCAATTCGCCCTAAGTTTGTCAATTATTGATATCGTCGTAGCTACTATACTATACATATCTATAGGTATTGTGATCAGGAAAACAATGAATCGAAATAAAAGATTCAAGTTGCAGTCAATACAATTCAGGAACAATTCAGAAAGAATCAAAACAAATAAAATCGACACTGAAACGGAAACGAGTAAAGTAACCGACGTAACACAAAGTGAGTACAAGAGTCAAACAGATGAACAACATCGATTAGACGTCAATCTTAGAGTACAAGAAGATCCTGTAGGAGAGCGCAAATCAGCTCGGAAACGATCTAGAAATAATTTCAATCAAATGTTTTTCACCATTGTTTTATTCTATCTTGTATCATATATTCCAACTTTCACTTTGTTATTTGTCTCTACTGGAGACATTTTATTTTGGTTAAGATTAAATGCCCTTGATTCAAACATTCTTCATCTTGTGCAACGATTTAACGTTCTAAATCATATTGTTAATCCATTTATATACACGTATTATGATATAAGATACCGTAAAAAGCTACAAAAAGTGGTAGGATGTAAATTTTACTGACAATATAGTTATAACCTTCAAGTCAGTTTAATGATCTAAATAACCAGGTGCCACTGTACATATAGTTTCTGTTTATTTGTATGATAAATATGTAGTGTTGAATAAATTAGTTTATTTCAATGTTGTTGAACGCAGTACCAAGAGTTGTCTTTTTTACGTGTTGGAGGACATCAAACGAACAAAAGAGGTCAAATGCTTAAGATTACGCCTACTTTTTACTTATACTAAAGCATCCAGGGTTCTCCCACGTGTTAAAGCTGTCGTGATAGGCAGTTCAGGTGAACATTATAGATAGACTGAATGTTAACATTAATTCCATATTATCATAATTTAGTCGATTCAGATCATTTTGCAAAACAATTTAAATCCTTCAATATTTGACAAAGTTAAGGTCATTTAAAACACTGGCAACAGTCAAAACAATTTTCGTCCTATGACAGATCATGATAATACTGGTAAAAATATGCTGAATTTTGAAACTGAATAAAACAGAAAATCATGCATAGCTTTGTATATATTTATCATTTTGAAATGCAATTTGCACATACTTTAGTCAATAATATTCTACAAATATTATAAAAACAATACCAAAGTTAAAATGCTCAAGACGATATCGTTTCTGTCAATTAGACTTTATCAGTTGGGCTCCAATTTAAAAGTTATGTGTATTTTCTAAAGAGAAAGTGGTATTATACAAGGCCAAACAATATCTCTAAAAGTATAGCCGAAATCCGTCTAAGAGTAACCACTGTAAAAATGACTATCTCAGCTTTAGAAAAAAAATGCATTTAAATGGTGTTATCAGTGCCAAATATTACTTTAGTAAAAGATGAACAGCTAAAACCGAAATACCATGTATTAGGTTTATGTATACCCTCGGGGACTCAAACGGTCCACCAACAGTGGCAACGACCTAGTGGTTATAAATATTATAAACATAATACCAAAGTTATAATGCTCAAGACGATATCGTTTCTGTCAATTAGACTTCATCAGTTGAGCTCCAACTTAAAAGATGAATTTACCTTTTGAATTTCTTGGAAAATTCAAGATGGCTGCTATTCATAATGGTCACCGAAATTGATCTTTTTCTAATATTTTAACGTTTTAGAAATTTTATACAACTGACATAGAAACAAACATGATATGCAATAAAAACTTTAGGATTTCAGGAAATAATTCCGTAAAAAACTGTCACTTTTCTAATGGCAGCCATCTTGTTTTTTCTTGCATCGTAAAACGTCAATTTGCAATGTACAGCAAAATATATCTTTATAAAGTATAAAACGTCTTTTTCAACTATTTTACGATATAAAACATCTCAGCAGATACCAAAAGATAAATATTTAGGATGTCCAGGACACAAATACAAATCTGGCAAAAATGGACAAATACGGAACTCTGGAAACCAAGAGGTGAGATCAGGTGCCATGGATATATGAGTAAACCAGCATCATGTTAGTAACTATAGTTCTATCCTACTCAAAGAAAAATGAAGCAAGAGGCCGAAGTTGTCATTATTTGCTAAGCCTTATATGTGCACCATTTATTACTATGGAAGGAAGAGGAATATGACATAAAAATGCTTATGTACCCATAAAAAAATTTCAGATTTGACTTGATGACATTTTTGAGAGTTCATTTTCAAATAATATACCATCCATTTCAAAATGTTCTGTCAAATATTGTAAAACATGTCATATATTAATAACTGATAATTTGACAATCTGACAAATAAGCATTACAATATAAGAAGCTGGGATCATCTGGATTGTAAATCATCTAACGTTGTTTAAAGAATTGAGTGTACCTTGTGTGGTTTGATTTATGTTGGCGAGACTAAGGAGTGTCTGGTCATCGATTTGAGGTTAGTAGCAATAGGCAGCTCCCTAGCGTGCAATTTTGAATTTGTCCGCTAGGGGGCGCCATCAGTGGCGCTCTTGATGACGTCATCATATTTCTGGCTTCTGATTGGTCAATTCAAATTGCACACCAGGGAACCGCCTTTGTCTTTGGTTTTACTCATAAACAACAACAACAACAAGAAAAAAAAAAGAAAAAAAAGAATGGGTGGTCTGCACATATATATAGTGGTAAGAAATGTTGGAAATCATATCAACATCGACAAATGGGCCAGTTGTTGAAAATGGAAAACAAGAAAAGGACCTAAGACTGATTATAGTAACAGCAGTTTTGTAGTCTCTGAATCAGCATCCTAATAAACAGACGTATTCCCTTTGTACCCATATTCTCTGTAACCCTTACTTATTCTCTTTGTATGCCTTACTTATACTCTCTGTATCCCGCAAGTCTAATAGAGTTGTGTTACACACTTCTGTTTTATAACTCCTAATAAGTGATATAATTTTATTCCTTGTGTGTCACCGTATCTGTGTAGATACATACTAGATACTGTATGTTAATGCATCAACATGTACCAAATAATTGCATACTGGAATGCACGGCGCCCAGTATAAAAAATTGTCCTTCTGTGAAGTCTATCGGGAGCACAGACTCGCAGAGGTTGTTTCGTGCTCCTCGGGTTGTCCTTCGGGACATTACCACCTTATCATTTGTACCGGCAAAAGATGACCAGTTATGGTATAAACATAATTATGCTTATGTTCCCATATAAATTGTCAGATTCAACTTGATGACATTTTTGATAGTTCATTTTCAAATAATATACCAACAATTCCAAAATGTTTTGTCAAAAATTGTAAAACATGTCATATATTAATAACTGATCAGGGGTTCACCAGCAATCTGACAAATAAGCACTACAATACCAGAAGCTGGGATCATCTAGATTGCAAATCATCTAACGTTGTTTACGGAATTGAGTGCACCTTCTGTGGTTTGATTTATGTTGGCGAGACTAAAGGGCCCTTGAATAAAAAAATATCTGGTCATCGATTAGAGATTAATAATGGGGGAAACCAGATAATCTATCGACATTTCATCTCCCCTGACCATTCCATCTTGTCTATGAGAGTGCGTATAATTGAAAACATATACCACTGGACCAACAATCCCACCTTGAGTACCCCCTTCCGTAGACAACGTGAAGAATTTTGGATTAAACAGCTTGGTACTGCATACCCCTATGGATGTAATGATAATATCCAGAGTGTAGGCAATCTATCAAGTCCACTGTGTAATGGTGTTAATGTGAAGGAACTTTTTAATTCTAACGTAAGACGTAAACGAAGTCATGGACATCGTTCATACAATTGACCCTACATACATGATGTCACTTTTTCATCTCTTTTACCTTACGTTAGCAAAAACTTTGGTTTTGCAGTGCCTGGACATCAACCATCTTCTACACAACACTCTCACATGTTCATGTGCTTCATCTCCTTTCAGATACAATCCTATCGGGCATGTCATCACCGGCGACGTTTCTATTGTTGAAAATGAAAGACTCAAAAATCTTATTTTAAGGGGCCCTAAATACCGAGAAGCCAGTTCCTTTCATTGGCGTCACACTTTCAGTTTAGTTATGAATTCTGTCGAAGATTATGCCAGACTATGGGCCAAACATGAAGACGTAGAACGAGACACTTTGTCTGAATGGCTAAAAGCCATACGATGGTTGATAAAATCTGTATTCGAAAACTTAAAGGGACTATGAAAACACGTTATCCCTCTGTATTTAGTGATCCAGAAGTAGTACCTAACCTGGATAGATTACATGACCAATATGAACTAGTACCAGCAGACAAAGCCTCAAATAATATAGTTTTTATTTATAAGGCACATTACTATAATTGTTTATTAGAAGAACTTGGATTTAATACGAATTCTGGAAATCCTACATACACACGTAGCTCACTTTCAAAGGACGAGATCCTTCAAAAATCACGTGTCCGTGTTACGCTCATTTGATATAAATACAACGGATACCGATTTTGAGCTACCATATTTATTGGATACCTAAACTTCATAAAACCCCATATAAGCAAAGATACATAGCAGGATCCAGCAAATGTTCTACCAAACCTTTATTTATACTCCTTACCAAGATATTGACAGCCGTTAAGGAGAAACTTCAACAATACTGTCCCATCGTAAATTTTCCATATTTAAGTAGTAATATCCCTCAGTCACCCGCACATGGAGTTTATATTTCACAAATGATCTGATATGCCAGGGCGTGTACAACATATGAATATTTCATTTACAGAGGTATACTACTCACTGACAAATTATTGACACAGGGATATCGAAAACCGTGTTTAATGTCAACGTGCCGAAAATTTTACGGTCGGTAAAGTCTTGTTTGCGATTACTCTGTTTCACTAGGTGAAATGTTGAGTTGCCTTTTCGTTGGCGGTTGTTGAGACGTCTGTACCAATTGTGACGAGGCTACACTCCTCACCTATTTCATTGGACTTGACTGTGAACTCACGGCGGATGTGACCGGTCGAAAGGGATGCTTACTCCTCCATGGCACCTGATCCCACCTCTTGGTTTAGAGAGGTCCGTGTTTGTCCATTTTTACCGGATTTGTACCTATGTCGTGGACATTCTGTTGATTTATACTTTGGTATCTGAGATTTTTTATATTACATTAATGGCGCATTAGGTATGTTTTATGTACATTTTTTAATTATACAGTATACAAACATATTTTTTAGGCAAGGCCTTATTGCTGTAACAGGCTCCCAACTCCTCGAGTTTTTCCGTGTACTCCATTAAGCATCGTCAGCTTTACCGTTCAAAAATCAATGTGCCATAATATTTGCCGACCTACTACTTGCGCTGTAGAAAGTAGTTACCTGAGATTCAACCATTAAAATACTCCTTTGTCTAGTTTGAATCTTGTTTTATTCGCATACTCTCTCTTTATAATTCCTGAACTAGGACACCGTTTCTTTTAATTTGAAAACTCATTGAAACTAAAATTCAAGAACGAAGACAGTCGAAAATGCTGTGATTAATTATTATAGTCAAGTGACATTGGACACTTGTTGAAAAGGGGAGTTTCCTCTGTTCCACTTTGCCGATTTTGACATTGATACCCATTTTAATTCGCGTTATTTAGAAATTGGAATCGATAATCGTTTCCTTTATATTCATACAATATGAATTTTTACCTGATATATTATTTAAGTTTTCAAGCTTACTCGCGGAAGTAATCATAGACAAACTCACGATTAAATCAAGTAAGATGTTTTCCTGGTGTGCTGTAAATTCTGTTCATTCGTGAAAGAATAAAAGACCAGTTTACTCAAGACCAGTTTACTCGACCGTGGTTCTGGTCAGATAGCACAAACATCAATGCAGCTAGCGATTGCATGATTCCTGTCAGTAATAAAGTAAAGTAGTAGTATATGTAAGGCACTTAGACCCACCTTTTTCCGAGAAAACGAAACACACCCAGATTTCCAGGAATCGCAGTGATATATAACGTATTGACGGGTCTGGTGATCGCCGGGGTAAATTACACACGATAGATAACTGGACCCGGTCGTTCAATTTTTTCACCCGCAGCGATAGATGGGGGGTCGCAGGTGTCCAATGACATAGTGTAAAAAATTTGAAATTCTATTCAGATTTTAGATGAGTAATTGGAGATATGGATTGCAGACGTAGTATTATTGAGAAGATAATAAATCGCAACATCGCAGAAGGTTATAAAGAACCTATTTTGGCCAGGGAGATGGACCAAGCCCAAATAGACAAGAAAATGGAGATAGAAATGGATTACAACCTAATCCCATTAGACGAGTGGGAACTCGAGGAGGAACTAGCCGTATACGACGAGGAGGAACGAGTTTATTTAAAAGCGGAGATAGCGAAGGAACGAGCCTATTTAAAAGCGAAGACAGCCGCGTATAAAGCGAAGTGGAATTGGAATAAGCCACAATACATGGATGAAAAGGAACAGAAGATGCCGGATAATTTATACGTACAAGACTTTTGGAAACTATTGAAGATGAAAGCAAGGGACGCAAATTTGGAAGACGATCTTCAAGAATTGTTGCAATCCTAGTTTACGGGAAACTCTATTAAGACTACCAAAAGTGTCTAATTTATATTTACAAAAATATAAATTATTGCATAAACTTGTACCCAGTCGGTTGTTCCGTCCGCAAGATCAGCTTGGAGTGTTTGCGCTGCGACAGCTCGTGCTTGAGACGTTTCTTATCCTCGTCGGGGACGACGTCGTTCTCGTCCAAGCATTCGTTGTAGCTAAACTTGTCTTTGGTGTAGAAGAGCGCGACCCACTTGACCTGCGTGCGAAGATCTTTGGACGCGCTATTATATCTCTGCGTCAATATCCACACGGACTGGTTGGCGTGTCTTCCCGAAAAGGCCAACATGGACAGAGCGTTCGCTTTCTTTTTTATCTGCCTCGTCGCCGAACAGTCATCGATGATGTACAGCGTGGACGTCCCCTTGTATTTGTCGTAAAAGAGTCGCAGCAGGTCCTGCAATCTCTCTTCCCCTTTTTTCGACACGGGGGTTGACGATGACGACGCGCTTTGTCTCTTTCGGTTGTTTGACATCGTCCCCAATCCATTTTCTCGATCTGTAGGCCTTGTTGAAATCGATCGAGGGGCACAGGATCACGATGTGCTCGAAGAAATCTTTGTATTCGTCTTCCAACAGATCGAGGACAAACTCCGCTGACTTCCCGCAAACCGGTGGCACCCACGATCATGGCGGATGAGGTGTTGAATGTACATTTTTAATGACTTCAAATTTTTTAAGATATAAACGCTCGCGAAACGGCCGTTCGACATGTTGATCTGTCCGTCTTTGACGACGAAAAATGTAAACGTCCCAAGGGATCGGTAATCGATTTCGGGAGTTTTCTCGATTCGGACGTCGACGCCTTGGCTGATGTTTTGAAGCTTACGACCCGTGCCCGTGGAGATGATTTTCGGGCGTCGTGCGTAAGTCTAACCAGAGGGCGTAATGATCTTTGAGATATTTTCCCAGAGTCACTTCACTCAGGTCGAGTTCCCTTGGCGACTGATTCTGTGATGTTTTCGCGATTCAGGGAAGCCGAGAAAAACTTTTTAATCTCGTCGAATTTGTGATGAGGTTTCATTCCGGCGGAGAAGAGTTGGTTTCGGTTGTCCCCTCGATGGTTATCTCCACGTGGGGTGATTCTCGGATTATAAAATATTTCCGGATCTTTTATAGAAATATCCTTGAAGAGAAACAGAATGCCCGAGAGAGAATGTGCGGGGGTGTTGATTGAATAATGTGCGGGGGCTTCCGATTTACTCATCGTCGTTTTGAGATATCGCAATATTTTGTTGAAGTAATAGACGTGGTCCCCCGCATACCTATGTCTGATGCTGCGAGCGAGACTGGCGTCGGTAAATTTTTTCAAATTCCAAAAGTGATGTGGTCGCCTTATAACTAAGCGTCTTTATCGACATCGCCGGGTCCGGCGAGACGACGTGTACGGCATCGTTAAATGTCAGCATTATTCCAATCTATCGTGCAATCCCGCTTGATAAAAGGGTTCGCTCGTTTCCAAGATTTCGAAATCCAATGGAATACAAAATCGATTGCCGTACGCCGCGGCAATTTCGTAGTGTTCGTTGGTGTCGCGAGGTATTTTATAGCTGCTGGGTTTCGCCCTTATTTTATTTAGATTGTCATTCTGTACTCCCTTGATAGGCATGTTACGTCGTTCTACTTTCCAAAGATCGTTATAGACTAAAAATTTATCGGCATCGTCGAATGGTTTGAACGGTTATTTCCCGAAATCTTCACCTCGATTTTTTTGACGATGTAACGCCCCAGATTATTATAAACACCCGCCTTAGAGAGATCGCCACCCTCCACGCCGATTTCCATATCGAAGCATATTTTTCGTAGTTCTGGGGACGATTACGTCGTTGTCGCTCAAATTGGGAAAAACGAATCGTCAACGTTTGGTTTTTTGAAGGGGAGTCGATACTCGAGGGGATTATGGGAATTGGTGACCGTTTGGCGAACACCCCTTCACACCGAAGGGAGTACGCAATCTTCTATCGGGATCGAGATGTGTCCGTAATGCATCATCTTTTTTTATATGTGCAAATAAAAAATTTAAAAGCGTTTTAAAAATGGGCGATGTACATACATTCGATAATCCCGGTGTACAACGATGATGAATAACAACGTCCAACAACAACATTGAAATGCAAGATAATCCGAATGGGGGCTGATACTGCGGAGACGTCTTTCATCGATAATACGAAAGGTCCTAGCTGGGTCGGTGGAGAAGATCTACCCCCCCCCCCCCGGTCTAGATGTTAAGAATGTAGCGTCTGAAGAAGATAGAGTGGCATTAGTGGAAAGATGGAAAAGGGAAAGATCTAAATTTGGTATGAAAGCGTCTTACGAATTTTATATCATCGAAACAAGGTGAATTATGGGTAAAATAGGGGGTTAAATGGGTACTATTAACGTATAAAGATGGAAGCGGTTTTTATACGGAAGGCACTTTGAAGAATGAGCAGCGTACTAATTTTGTTAGAGCAATGGGTATGATAAAAGAACTTCCTGTAAAAGAACTCGAAGAAACAGTATTTATTTTTTTTTTTTTTTTTTTTTTTTTTTTTTTTTTTTTTTTTTTTTTTTTTTTAATAAATTTTATTTTGTAAGTACACAAATATACAGTAAGGAACATACTCTTACTGTCGCGTATCATTCTAAAAAGAAAAGAATGATTTCACAATAATTTGTTAGTACATGTATACTTATGATAAATCCTATCAAATATTAGTATAATGTACATGAACTCTGTTACTATTATTATCAAATAAACAGTAATGTTTAAATGTAATCTGAATATCCATCTAGATCTATTTTCCCTGTACATTATTTATTTTATCACAAGCAAAGTGTACCAACATAATACTAACATATACCATATAAATGTGTATAATTTTTATAGATATATAGAGAGAGAGAGAGAGAGAGAGATAGAGAGAGAGAAAGAGAGAGAGAGAGAGTTAGAGTTACACTAATTATATATTTGCGTAAACAAACTGTATCTGGTGTGTTCAGAGTACATTTATGTTAAAATTATCTTAAATATGTGGTTTTTTGAATTATACCAGGGAACTTAGTGAGAAAAAAACAAAAATGAAAAAGAAACAGTACAAACAATATTATGTTAGTATTTCTTTCCATTTTCTCCATTTCACATTAAATTTTTCATTTTCCTCGGTCTTTTGAACAGATAAGGTGAGTGCTATTTTATATGCTAGTTTCAAATAATTATCAAGGCACTGATATGTAGTGGTTTTTCATTACATTTAGATGTATATATATATGTACTTTAACATTTAGAAGAATAAAGTAGTTAATATCAGAGTCACTGATATCGTCATTCAGACCTAATATAAAAGAACTAGGGTTAAGGTTTAAAACTATTCCTTGTCGTCTAGTTACTTGATGAAACTCATTTAATAATAATTGTGTTTTACTGCAAAACCAGAAAAAGATGTTTTCTATTGATTTCTTCTTCATTTTGCAAAAGGAACAGAGAGAGAGTTATCTCTTATATTAATTTTTTAGTAAGAAAGTAATTAGTATGTTAGAATTCTATGGTTAATACGAAATTGTAACCATTGTAATTTAGTATTGGTTGTTAAGGTAAATGGTATTACCGTAAATCTTCTGCCAAATATGTTCATCAAAATGTACGTTCAAATTGTTGTGCCATTTAACCTGAGATATAGGAATTTTGTTATTTTGAGTAAGCATCTGTACATGGGTTGTGTCCCTTTAGGTTTTGGCTAGAAATATTTCTGATATTAGGAGGGAAAATTGGATAACAAGTTTTTATTATGTTGCAATTTCTTTAAGTTTTATTTTTTATTGTTTTTTAAGGAGGAAAGAAGACCTTGATACTGTAAGAAATTAATTTCAAGATTTGTTTGGTGTATAAATTGCTCGTACGATAAAAATTCTGCAGTATCGTTATGTACAAGATCTGACATGTAATAAATACCCTTTTTATACCAAAGTTTCATAAAAAATTGGTTTTTTATTTATTGTTATTTTAGAGTTATGCCACAATGGTATTTTCAAAATTACTTGTGGTAGTATAGTATAATTGTTTACAATGCTTCTCATTGCCATGAAGACATCTTTCCAAAGGGGGTTTGAGATACCACAACAAGTTTCAATAAAATTGTCTCCACAATTAGCTAATTTATGTAAATCAATTTGTGACTCTAATATTGTTTTCCATGTTTTTGTTATTTTGATATAATCTCCTAATCCAGGTTGATTTAAGTGCTGAGATGAAACTTTTTATATCTATCATTTTAAGACCACCCCTCCTATATTGTTTAACTAAAATAACTCGTTTAATTTTATCACTTTTACCGCCCCATATAAAATTATAAAAAATATTATTGATCTCTTTTATGAATAAAATCATTTGGGTTTGGTATGGACATAAAAAGATGATTAAGTTGGGACGCTAATAAGGTTTTAACTACAGTTATTTTTCCAATAGGAGTCAAAACCCTCCGTTTTCCAATTGTTTAAAATATTTTTTATCTTAACAAGTTTCTTGTCGTAGTTTAATTTTTTATAATTGTGTCAAGGTCAACATCATATTCAATACCTAAATAGTTAAATCTTGTTTTCCCCCACTGTAAATGATAATTTTCACATAAAATGTCATTACTATATTTTTTGCTGCCAATCCATATTGTCTGTGTATTAGTTAAGTTTAATCTTAAGTCCAGATATGTTTTGCGAAAAAAATTAAGTTCTTCTATTGAGGCTTCTAAAGATTTTTTGGTTCCATCTAAAACTAAACAAGTGTCATCAGCATATTGTGATAATAATACCTCTTTATTTTTTATATTTTAATGCCATGTATATTTTGGTTATTTCTAAGTCTTATTGCAAAGTATTTCTGCACATAAAATGAAACAGTAACATGATAATGGATCCCCCTGACGACAACCGCGTTTGATTTCAAAGGATGGTGACAAGTTCCCACCTTGATTAATAGAGGATTTAAATATTTTTTTTGAAATGTTTTAAACCCAATTTTTTTAATAGACATACCAAAATTAAAAAAAGATAACGTTTTAATCTATAAAATTCCACGATACTGAGTCAAAAGCTTTTTCAAAATCATTTAGTAGTAGTAAACCAGGGATGTTGAAATCTTCCTGTATATTGCATTATTATCATATGTAACTCTAATATTTTCACCTATGAACCTACCAACCAGCAAGAAATCCAGTTTGATCATTATGTATAAGTTTATCTAATACTGTCTTTATTCCTGTTGGCAATAGTACCTGAAGCTATTTTATAAATGTGTTCAGTAGTGTTATGGGTCTCCAATTTTTTTAAATAATTGACGAGGTTTATCACCTTTTGGTAGACATATAACAATTCCTTCTTTCTGGGTTTACAGAGAGTTCACCCTTCATATATCCAAAGTTAAGGGATCTAACAACAAAATGTCCTATCTTCTTTCCAAAACATTTTCAGGAATTCAGGGGTAAAACCATCTTGATCCAGGACTTTTATTATTTTTTTGATACATATTTTGCAATGTTTTTGAAGCCTCTAAATAAGAGATTGGACCTTCTAGTGTACTGGATTCTCTATTACTTAAAGTTGGAACATTATATTCTTCACAATTAATTAAATTAATCAAATCAGGACATTGTGTTAATTCTAGATTTTCAGAATAAAGTTTCTGATAATATGATTGTATTTTCAGAAAGAATCTCTTCTTGATTACACGTGCTACCATTTTCTGTATCAAGTTTAGGTATTATTTAGAAATAAAGTTTCTTTTTTCAAGAGCACAAAAATATCTAGTTGGTCGCTCACCATTTTCAATCCAATTAAATTTTTGATCTGATTAAGGAACCTTGTATTTAGTTTTTCTAATTTGTTCCAGCTCATTTTTTTTATTATCTAGAAGTATTATATCGCCATTTTTTTTTCTAAATCCTGGATTTCATTTATAATATTTTCTCTCTTAAATTTCTATTTTTTATAAGAAAACTTGAAAAAAGATATTGTTTTTCCACGTAATTCCATTAAAAGAATTTCTAGAAAAAAGTTGATCATCAATTGTAAACATAAGATCGTCATTTGATATGTTATCAATATTTTCTAAATTGTATACTGGTAAGGCATATTGTTGTTTTATTTCCTTTATTTTAAGTTTAGTCATATTTAGATATTCTAAATTATAAAGTAATGTATTGTTAAATTTCCATAACCCTTTTCCCCTCTTAAATTCATTAAATTTTAGACCTAGGACAATCATAGAATGATCCGATCTATAACTAGATTCTATATCAGTCGTACTAACACTATTTAGTAAATTTTCAGAAATGAGAAAGAAATCAAGTCGAGCTTGTTTTAAAGGGTTTTATTTTCCTCCATGTAAAACGTTTAGTATGCCTATGATTCTCTTCTATATATATCCACTAAGCCCACACTCATCCATTATTTTGTAAAATTTTATTTCTTGACAGTGGATTATTTACATGAAGAAAATTGTCATAGTCTACCTCAGGATTTAAAACCAAATTAAAATCACCACAAATTATTAATATTATCATTTCCTAATAATTCAATATATTCCTTTATTTTCTCATAAAATAATTACTTGGTCTGTATTAGGACCATATAAAGTGATTAGTGATATCTTTTTTGTGTCTATTTCAATGTTTAAAGCTATAAAGTTACCATTATCATCTGAAATGGAGTTAATATAATTTATATTCAAAGTTGTTATTAAAAAGTATAGCCGTTCCTCTTGAGTTTGAGGTATAACTATTAAATATACATTCAAAGCCCCACTGACTGCGTATATATGCTTCCATTGATTTTGTAAAATGTGTGTCCTGAAGACAGTAAATACAATAATTTTTGTTACGCAAGTACGAGAAAACATCTTTTCTCTTCTCCAGATTACCAAGTCCCTGACAATTTACTGAGAGGATATTTATACTGTTATTCTCCATTGTCCTGTGTTAACATAAACTACATGAAAAACAACATATAAAATTTGGAACACAATCCAGGTTACAGGATTGTTAGATACAATAAGAGTATTTGTACAATGTACAAGCTTTATAGTGAAGATAGAGATAGTTCATAGTAAGTTAAAGAAATGAATAAAAAGAAATAAAGAGAACACATATTTACCAAATATGGTGTGTATGCGGGAGGGGGGGGAGTGGGGATACAGCAAGTTTTGGCCTTTTTACATATTAATTAAAAGATGCATTCATTTCATTGTACGTATAAAAATCAGTTTCAAATGAACATCAATTATGTGTATAATTCTATGTATCTTTTAACTGTATTTATTATTAATGACATAGAGAGATCATATTTAGAAGACGACGAAACGCAAGTAAAAGAATTAAGTAACGGAGCAGATAGTGTATTGGATAGTTTGCAAAAATTCCGCGAGGAAATAACGAAAAGAAGGAGATGAGGAATTACTACCCATGAGAGAATTGTTGGGTTTAGATAAAAGTTTAAGAACAATTCGCGGTTCATTACGCGTTCAGGAGGCCAAGAGAGTGGAGCTGGAACGCATGTTGTCGCAGTGGAAGGAGGACCTCGAACACAATCCGGGTGATAGGGAACGCATCGAGAGGGGGATAACCAAGATGCGAGGCGAATTGGACGGCGTGAACGAGAGCGTCGGTATCCTAAAGGGGCAGCTAAAATCGCAACTCACCACCATCCGGGAAACGATCACGGGGCTGTTGGACAAGAATACGTCCTTGCGAGAACGAATCGCCAATCTGTTCAAAGAACAGGGTATCACCATCTTTAGCGTCTTGACCGCAAACGGTATGACGGTGGGATTCTTAGTCGAATTACTCCTTCCGGGGACGACGACGACAATACCCTCGCCACCGTCTCCCCCCAACAAAGAGGGCGGATTACAGGAATGGCTCAAGAAACAGCTAGACGCGGTCGGAAAACTGCTCGCGAGATTGGCCGCCAAATTCGGCGAGGCGTTGCCGGGTATATTGGGTTCCATCCTTTCCTGGATCTTGTCGACGCTCGGCAACACCGCCGTGTGGTTGAGTGAACATCTGTGGGTGTTGGGCATGGTCGTCGTCGGCTGGTTGTTAACGAAACTCGACGAAGAGAAGAAAAGAAAATAACGATAGGGCGAGAATGGCCGTCTTTTGATTTTCGTGATCGTCTTGCGGCGGGGACGTGATCTGTATAGGAGGCGGTGGTTTGACCCGTATTGGAGGTGGTTTGATCTGTATAGGAGGTTGGACGAACGTTTTCGCGTTGAGGTCGACGTTCGTCCCCGGTTTTGTGGTTTCGGGCGCGATCAAGATTTCGTTATTATAATCGGCGATGTTGGCACCGATTTTCAGCTCCATGTTGCTGGGTAACATGTAAAGCCCCGGATGGATGACAAAGTCGAGTTTGGAATTTGCATATCTTAGACAATTTTTCGTAGCGAGAAATGTCGGCGGGTAGATCGAGCGGTCTGTTGATCGCATCCTCGACGTTGACCAAAAATTGTTTCTGGGCGTCGAGCGAGGTGGCGCCGGCGTCCACGATCGAGGCTCTCGTTTGTCCTTGTGCGCCCAAGACCGCCCAGGCGAAGACTCGAATGGACGCGTCCAATCTGGCCAGACCCGGAAGCGTGAATCCCTCCGACCGGTTCGCGATGAACGTGGACCACTTCGTGTTATACGTTCCGAAGATGGTCCCCTTGATTTTCCAGTCCGCGCGGACCGACACACCGAATTCGCGACAGATCCGCTGGTACGCCGAAGCGTCGACGTTGTTCGTGTAGTGCTCGAAATCGGAATTGCTGGGCAAGGGGACGGCGATTTCCGTCAGGATCCTTCTGATCTGATAGTAGACGTGGAACCGGAAGAACGACTTCGACAGGTTGTCGTTTCCCATTCCCAACGTCACGCCGTATCCGGTCGTGGCGCGCCACACCGCGAAATTTAAGTGGTTCTGCCAGAATCCCTCGATGGGATGTTGGTACCACCGCTTCAACATGGCGTAGTATTTCGGAGTACCGTCCTCGAAGACGTCCGGGTTGTTATACTTGACAAAGATGTTCTCGAACGACCGCGCGAAACTTTTTAGTCGCATTGACATAGACGTCGAAAGACGACAAATCCAAATCCTCCCTGTATTCGTAAAAATTAAAAAATAAAATTGTTATAAAAAACATGTTTCATCTCGTGACGAAAATCGGCGAACCCGTGAAACTATCTCGATACATCGACAACGCGAACGACGAGTGGTGCGTGGGCGTAAAGTCCGTCTGTACAACACAAAAAAAGACGTCGAGATACAACACGCCAAGGGTAGAGACAGACCAAGAATCCAAACCGTGCACGCCGGATCGTACACGTTCAAAGACATACAACGAATTCTATATCTCGAGAAAATAGTATTGGACAAAACCACGATGATGGTAAGACTCGACGGTAAAGCATCTAATTTGCTACAGCTTCCGCCGGAACTCACCAAGATTCTCGGAATCGGCGAAAAGGTTTCTCTCGTCGGGACCGTCTACCCTACCAATAGCATAAACCTGCAACCTGTGGAACTACTCAACGTTCATCTCGAAGAACTTGCCGAGGGAGACACGTTCAAAGACGGGAGTTCGAACGACGTCGTCAAATCCATGCCGTGCCCCAACGTGAAATTTTTCCGAGTTGTACGTCGAAAACGTCCGAACGCCCCGTTTTTTTAAAGCTGAAACGCGATCGCATCACGGAATTAACGATAAACCTAAAAGACGAGAACGGACATCCCGTCGACAATCACGGCCATCCCGTTCACGTGCTCTTAGAGTTTAAGAAATCTAAATAATAAAAAGAGATGTCTAGATCGGGATTCTATTACGACGACTTGGAGAGAGAAGAACTCTTGGAAGACATTAAAGAAGAGGTCAACATGTTGACCAAAAACCGTCGCATCATGAACACGTTTCCAATTCGACGTGAATAAAAACGGAAGAATCAGACCGTCGCTGGGCATGACGATGTTGTTCGACGGTCACGTCTTTCGTGTCGGACTCTTGGGGGAACTGGACGTGACGCTCATCTTGAACGACGTCGAACACAAGACCCTTCAAACGAGAACTGGCGACGTCGTCACGTTGAATCCTCAGTTGCGGTGACGTCGGGCGACGTTCTAAATTTCGGTGTGAATAAGGGGTCGAAATCGGGGACCGTCAACGGCGTCGTCGTATTAGACATATAAAAAATTTTCGCGTATAAAAAAAGGGATGAGTAAAAACATATATCCACCGTTAGAACCAATAGAAAACGATCCGCAACAATATCGTTTAAAACGAATCGGCGAGATCGAACAGACGTTTCGTCGAGAGATAGAAACGCGGAAGAGCGTCCATAAAAAGTATAAGCGAATAGTGAACACCGCAGACGGCGTCGACGCGGCTCTCATATCGGGAAGCGTCGTCGGAGGAGGACTCGGATTTCTCATTCCCATCGCGGGATTGCCTCTCCAAATTATAGCCTTGACCGTAGGTTCGGTGGGGTTGGCCATGAAAGGAATAAGACGATTACTGCTGAAAAAATCGGAAAAACACCTCAAACTCGCGGATAGTAAACTTAATTCGATATCGGATCTGGTGAGTCGAGCTCTCGAGGACGGGAAGATCTCGGACGAAGAATTTGCCACCGTGTCCCACGAGTTGACCCAAGTATCGCGAGATGAAGGACAAAGTCTATGCTGACAAAACTCTATTCTTACCCACAGTTTCATAAAAAAGGAGTCGGGCATAGAGACGGAGGATTTACGCAAGCAACTCCAAGATCTCGTAAACAAATCGCTTCGCGTTAACCGTAGATTTTTAAGACAACACTACATTTTAAAAATCGTCGGGGGTTTTTTTCTTGGGACGTCCGCGTCTTCTCTCTGACCTTTTATGCGCCTTATGCCACTCGTCTTCGCGTTCTTTTCCACCGCACGTTATAACACGTTATCGTATTTAGTGCTATTGGCCATACCATTTTCGACAAGAGGTGCAATATTTCAACGTATCGATACCTCGCTCTTTCACGTAGTTTGTGATGAATGCTAACAAAACAACGAGTTCGGCGACGACCGGATGCGTACACGGGTAGTTTTCTAACGCATGCGCGGCATTTGACACGTTAGTTCGTCTTCGGACCAATACAGTGAGACTTGGTCGTTCAACTGTACACACTCGGTATGTCGTCCCCCTTTAACATCTGTTTTACTCCGCGTTCGGTAAACGCCTTGATCCAGTAAAATATACATTTTTTATTATATATATATATTTAAGCCATTTATCAAATTTTTTTACGTAAGCCATTTAACAATTTTTCGTTTGGTTACCAAGATCTCGTAAACAAATCGCTTCGCGTTAAAGTAATTTTTAAGAAACACTTTTACGTCGAGATGGTCGTCTTCTTCGTGCGCCTTGTTGTCGTATTTTTTCGATCGGCATGCCATTAATGGTTTCAACGTTCGCTCGCTCTTTCCAAGTAGTTATCCGCGATATTATATACGCATTTTACACGTCTGGAAAACTATCGCAGACACACGGAAACATCTGTTTTACTCCGCGTTCGGTTTAAAATGGATAACATTTTTTAATTTATAATAATATATTTTTAAGCCATTTAAACAATTTTGAAAAAAATGACTTAAGAGTTCTTTGTTCGTGTTGTTGTCGTTTATCCGTTTTAATGGTTTTCGCTTGTATATCCGCGAAAAAAGAAAACATATCGGCATTTGTGGATACAATTGAAAAAAATTTGACGTTGAACATGGCATTTGTGATTTGAGAACTTTGACAGGTGACAATTTAATGGGTGCCCATTATGTAGATAAGAAAGGGAAGCGTTATCAAAGAGTTTACGTCAACTATGCGTACCCGAACGGCGTGAAACCGTTAGTGATACGCACTCCCAAAACGGAATCGTCCGGCTTGTGGCAATACGAGGACGGTTCTGATTATTCTATGAAATTTAAATGCGAAAAAAAATTCGTCGACATGTTGGAAAAAATTACGACGTTCTTGAGAAGGGAAATAGAAAACCTCGCACAGAAACTGAAAGACGGAGGTAGAAAATCCCCCGTTGATACCAATGATATAACTATTGTCAAAACAGATAAAAACGGTGACAAGGTTGTCTACTCGAAAGTTAAACTGGGACGAGACACATGCCTATTTTTTACAGAAAAGAGAACAGACGACGACCCGAAAAGGTGAAAACCGACTCGTCGAAACCGCTCCCTTCAATTACGAGAAAAAACGATGTCTGGCCATTGGATCTTTACACATAGACAACGTTTACATCGACAACAAAAACCAACCGTATCCTTGCAAACCATCTTACACCAGGCAATCGTCGTCAAAACACTCGACGTTGCTTCTCTACCGGATTTGGTCGAGTGTGAAGAAGACTTGGAGTTAGATTCCGACTAAATTATTTTGTAAAAATATTTTTTTACAAAATATAAAGAAATGTATCTCTATTAAAAAGATGAACGTGAACAACTTATTCGCAGAGCTCAAGGATGTACCTCTCAAAACCAGCTTGTCGTTCATCGTCGGTTCCGGACGCGCGCGTTATTTTCTAGGAAAAGACGTGACGCCTGCCGAATTGGAAAAGATGAACGACAAGGAGGTCGTAAAACTGGCTCATCTGCTATGCGCTCGAGTCGTCACGGGTCTGAGCAAATGGGTAGTAAATTTCATCAGCGATCGGCTTTTGCAAGACTTTAAACATATTGCTGCCCAGACGTACAACGTTGCTCCAGACGACCTGGAGTCCGATCAAGAAGATGTGGACCAAGAAGACGACGACGTGGACCAAGAAGACGACGACGTGGACCAAGAAGACGAAGACGTGGAGTCCGACGCTAACAAAATATAAAAAAATGTATCTCTATTAAAAACATGAATGCGGACGAGGTATTAGCGGAACCCGCCAAAGATATATCACCCAAAGACAGATTGTCGACCATCGTCGCTTCCGGACGTGCGCGTCATTTTCTAGGAAAAGACGTCACGCCTTCCGAATTGGAAAAGATGAACGACAAGGAGGTCGAAACCCTGAGTCGTCTGTTACACGCTCGACTCAACATGCGCATGGCCAAATCGATGGCAAATTCCGTCATCAGTCTGTATTCGCAAGGACTTAAATATTTTTTCGACATCAAAGACGAACCCAAACTGATCGAGGGACTTGAACGAAAAGACCCTTTCTTGGACGCGGCCATAGGCGAAGTGTGTTTGTAGTTTATATTACAAATACGGTGTGTATTTAGCACCTCTCAGTAAAGCCGCCACGACTAGTCGCCACATTATCAGATTTAAAAAATCTGACGTTATAGAAAAACACGATGAATCCGGAGAAATTAATAGGAAGACGAAGAAGAATCCAAAACGTCAGGAAGCGGTGGAAAGAAGGTGCCCAACGTAGATGGAATAGCAATGCTAATAGCAACGATGGCAATGCCCTATTAGCAACGATAGCAATGCTATTAGCAACGATGGCAATGCTATTATGCAACGATGTACAATGCTTTGGCAACGATAGCTGGAAATGGCTAGCGGTGGACTCGCGGTTGTTGGATTTCTGGTCTACATAAAAACAGAACCCCAAGTAATTTCACCAGAACCAAAAGTAATGCCTCCCAAAGTAATTCAACGCGGCGCTCATGAAATGTATATAAATAATTTTCTCTCGTTATACAAAAAAAGGATGAGTGAAAAAGATTTGGTCAACACCGCGTATCACGCAGCCCTCAATACGGGATTTGCCATCGGATACGCGCAACTTTCCAATAAATTCTTAAAGATGCCGACGCCCAAGATGGATTTCAACCCGAAGGACTTCGGGATGATCCTCGTCGAATTTGCTCTCGCCAATTACACCAAGGACATGTTGGTCAAGAAGGGAATCATCCCCGCCGATATCATGAAATAAAATAAACCGTCCCTATTAAAAAATGGCAACGATCGCGATGATGGTAGGTGGTGCATTGGTCAACGCCCTGGCGTTTTCCGGATCGCAATTTTTATTTTCGAATCACGACGAGCAAAAGAGACACGACGAGGCGATGGAAAAAACTTACCAAGGCCAGAGACGAATGAAATTCACGAACGTACGAAACGATTTAGATTTTTTAAACGAGAGACTGAAAAATAAGAAGGACACGCGCTGTACACCCTACAAAGAAGTGGACGCCGCCATGTCTCTCTACTCGCAAAGACGATGGGGGAAGAGGAGATGTCTCCCGAACCGACGTTGAGCGATTTCATATCAACCCTCCGAAGAGCAAAAAGATAAAGAAATCCTCTTCGTGTTGATCGGAACGGGACTCGTGTTCTATGGCGTAAAAAAATATGTCGCCTAAAGTAAAATGGAAGAGATCTATTACAAACACTATTGGAAAGGAAAGGAGGCCATCAAGAAATTGGCCAAGGCAGCTAACGTCGACGAAAGGGAGTCGTTGGAGTTCCTGAAAAAACAAGACATGTGGCAAATCTATCTGCCCGCCCCCAAGAAAATCGTGCGACCCCGATTCGAAAACGCGAAAGAAAACGACACTCACCAGGCCGATCTTGTTGTTTTATACCACACGATAAGGTGGGTGGGAAAACGTACAAATACGCGTTGACGTTGGTCGACGTGGGCACTCGTCACAAAGAAGCGGAACCGTTTGACGAGCAAAGACAGTAAATGAAGTGGCCGAACGCTTTCGAAAAGATTTACGAAAGACGTTTGACGTTTCCGAAGGTACTACAGGTCGATCCCGGTCGGAATTCATGGGCGCCGTCTCCAAACTCATGGCTAGACACGACGCGAGAATAAGAAGGGGGAAGAGTCGACGTTCATCGCGACCAAGCCATCGTCGAACGATTTAATAGAACGTTGGGAGAACAGTTGTTTTAGCTATCAATACGATCAAGAGATAAATCTAAGAGACAGAAACAGAGAATGGGTGAAGCGGTTACAGGAAGTCGTAAAAACGATCAACGAAGAAACCAACCCGCCCGAAAAGGTGGAACCCGTCGATAAAGTTCAACCACCCATCAACCCCTTTTCGAAAGTAAGATATCTGTATCAACCGGGCGAATTGGAAGGCGGCAAAAAAAGGGCCACCGACCCCATCTGGAGACATAGACAGACATTTTAGAATGCAGGGCATCGACATGTATCATCTCAAGGAACCGGCGCCGCAAAGAACGTTCGTCCGAGAGGAATTGTTGGTCGTCGATTAAAGAATTTATTAATACATTTATTAATAAATTTTAATACCCGTAGGGAAGCGTTTCGTACCCGTCCGTCATTGCCCGTTTATCGTAACACAACGTAAACTCTTTCTCCTGGTATCGATTCACTATTCGTTTGGTTTTGGAATCTCTCGTGATGGCGTTTTCTCGGACGGTCGTAATCCTCTGACGCGTTTCTTTGACGACGTCGGTCATCGTGTCTCGGTTGATGTAAAGAGAATTTTCGTAATTCAGACTAAACCCCTTGACCTTACACACCTTTTTACCCGCGTTTCGTTTCGTACGAATAAGATTTGGTGGACCGGTGGCACACCACGACGTTATAAAATCGCCGCTTAATTCGTCCGTCAAATCACCCAAGTTATCGCCCGTGTCGATCGAGACCCCGTCGTCGCGATCGACGTACCACACGCTATCGGTGTCAAATCCCAAAAACCCTATCGTCGAGTTTGTCCAACACGTCGTATAACATGGTTCTGGCGTGCGCCGTCGTTATAACACGCTATGAAGAAGTTGACATCCTTGCCCTTGTCGACGAATTGTCCCTTTAAATCGTAAGACATCTGGACCATGTCGTCGTTGATAAACTGAATGCTGAGATTGTCTATCGTGTCGTCCAGCAATAGGGTATAGAAGTCTTTCGGTTCGTTCACGTATTTAGTTTGTTGACCCTTTGACCGAATTTACCCCAGAGAGAGTTGAGACATAATTTAGAGATTGCGCGCATGCCCGGATTATACTCTATTTTACCCAAGTCGATACCCAATCGTTCTTTGACCATTTTTTTATACCGTTCTTCCGATTCGTAGGGTGCTCGGACCGACCTTTAATGCGGAACTTTCCATCTTGATTTTCATAAAGTTCTTCACGTATTCTTTGAAGAGGTCCGTGTCCTCGCTGGTGTAGAGAAAATCCCAAACTTCGTAAATTTTCTCTATCTCGTACCCTTTATCCAAGGCCTTGAATAGCTCGGGAGTACACCACGTTCCCACAAAAGACCTCTGTTCGTCGGGCGTGTTCGCACGTTCGTCTGCGTCTGTAATTCGGCACACTTTCTTACACAGCGGGAACAAGAGTTTTTTCGGCCCTTTCCGCATTTCATTTTGACGGGTAAGACGGGGATGATATAATTTCCGGGGCGGTACGACTTTTACATTTTATGAACCCCAACCAATTTCGATCGACGCGTTCGGGATTATATATTTTAGTGGGATGTCCGACCGGGTAGGTCTTATAAAACTGGACCGTCGGATACAAACTAACAAAGTCGACGTATCGACCCTTTTCTTTTCCGTCGAAATCGTATATTAACTTGGTCAGGTTTGATTCTACTACCGCCGAAAAAGGCATCTCGGGGGATTCACGGCGTCGCGACCTCTTTATTTTTTATACCTTTTGTATCGCATTCCCAGGCCTCTATTAACGCGTAAACCCGGCACACGTCTTATCTTCTCGTTTTCATCGCGTCGGTTCGTTTTCTGAGCGTTTCCATGTCTAGTTGGTTCTTGTTATTGACGGTGTCTCGCGCGTAACACTTTTCACACCCGTGCCAGAAACAACCTTGAAATTCGTAAACCGTCCTCGCGTCTTCGCAATACCCGTCGACTTTACCGATGTCTGGCAGATTCACCTCGCCGCCGTTCAACGCGTGTCGAATGACGACGTCGTCTCTCTCGGCCACGTGATCCAGCCAAGAAATGGATTTCGCGCTGTACGTTTCGTGAGCGACGTTATCGTTATGGACGGCTATCGTTTTTTCGGGCATGTAATTGCTTCTATAAACGGTCATGCACACGGACGCTATCGTCACGTACTGTAACGGATCTATATTTTCCAGCTTGATAAAGTCTTCCCTGAATTTCAACATGGACCGCCGTAATATGTCGACGTCGGACGTGCAGTAGTCCCTCAATTCTTTCTGGAAATCAAACACGTCGTTCTTTCGCACGTCGTACCATGCTAAAAAACTCTTTCCTATTGCGAACGCTCATATAATCGAAACCGTAGTTAGTTTTTTTTGCTAGGTCCGCAATAACGTTCCCACGTGATTTTTGGTGACACGGCTTGTTGAAATAATGAGGAAAATAACCCTTTTTGAGAGTTCAGTCAAACCAAACGTTTTCGGAAACTCTGCCAGAGCAGATTGGACAAAATTTATGGAATCGATAAAGCGAACGGTTCCGACTTCCATGTACATGATCTTCGTACCGTTGTAAATGCATTAGGGTTTAACGTTATGCTCCACGAAATATTTTAACTCAAACTGCGCGTCGTATGCTTTCGCATTGTGTGCTATGAACGTGCCCTTTTTGTCCAAAACAAACTCGCAAAAATCGTCTACCGTAGAAAATTCGTGTTGTCGGCCGTTAAACTCTTGACACACGATTAGATTCGGTATGTGAACGCCGGTGTCTTGCGTCGCTTCTATGTCGTAAAAATAATAATTCGTCGTTCGCGTTTTACAACTGTAACATTTTTTATCGTTCGTACACTTTGACGATCTGCACTTTGATCATGAAACACTTGTGTGTCGTCATGTCGACATGTTGTTTACAATTCGGGCATTCGGAACGGCCGCATATATGGTTTTCCACTCGTTCACACTCTAAACATTTCTGAACGATTAAACAAACCATGTCCGTTTCGCCGTCTCTCGTGCCTCTGACGCGTTTATGTTCCTTAAAACATTCTTCGCCGAAAAACGTTCTGTTACAATCGTCGCACACTTTCCTTTCACCACCCGGGCAATTATAACCGAAGCACGATAAACACTTTTTCGGACATCTGTGGCGATCTCGTTTTGTATACCCCTTCTTACAAGTATGACAGTAATGATCTTTACCCAAAAAGCCCGTCATCTTCGTAATCACGTCGAAGTGATTTTTATTCTTGTATAGATATATCACGTCGTCGTCGCTTCCTTCGGTCGTATAGATGAGGTCGTTGAATTGTTCACCGTCTACTATGTTGATCTGCACGCCCAAGTGATCGGCAAACGTTTTCACGTCTTCTAAGGTACAACCGTGATCCCGGACGGGAACTCCCGCTTCTTCGTGAAGTTTTAACGCTTCGACCCTTTGTAATTTTCGACTATCGTTGAAACCATGCCGAAGCTGGGAATTCGTCCATTTATCTTTATGTTTATTGGCAACCGCCGTCACGATGGCTCGTGCCAAACACGTAGTATCGTCGTTTTTAATCGTGATGATACTTCTTTTCGACGACGAAGTCGTCTTTGTCACCGGTTCTTTGGGTCTCCCCTTCCCCCTTGGCATTGTCGTAGACTGGACGACTATTTCTACTTCTTCTATGGGCACCTTCGTAATATTCTATATAGTTCTTTCGGGTGCTTTGAATAAATCTTTGGCTAAATCACCCGAGACGGTGATATATTTCATACTGAACGGTTTCGGGTGATTGATGATGATGCGAAATTTATCGCCGTTTTGCAAACCTCTATCGTATATCACCGACCTCACGAGGTGTAGAAATAAACGGTCTATATCGATAACCCTTTCCTTCAATAGGACTACTTTATAATCGTCAAAAGTGGTGCCAAACTTTAACCTGCGTGTCGAGGAAATTTTGTCAAAACGATAGGTCTGCCCCGTGTATACACGTTTGGGCTTTAAAAAAGTTTTTTTAAAATCGTGGGGAATCGGTAGATCCAATAACGGTTGGATATATTGGGTCGTAATAGACATCTTGGGAGGGATCGGTAAATCTAATAACTGCTCATTAGATTGATTAGACATGTTTTTAAAATGGGGGTGAAATTTCTTATGGCATTTTCAAATTTTTAACACTATGTCATTGGACACCTGCGACCCCCCATCTATCGCTGCGGGTGAAAAAATTGAACGACCGGGTCCAGTTATCTATCGTGTGTAATTTACCCAGGCGATCACCAGACCCGTGAATACGTTATATATCATCATCTATATAACTGCGACTCCTGAAAATCTGGGTGTGTTTCGTTTTCTCGGAAAAAGGTGGGTCTAAGTGCCTTACATATACTACTAAAGTCTCGCCAGGTGGTTTTAGTTGATGTATTTACATTGGTCATCGTTACCAGGGGTGTTTCGACTTTAAATCGATTCTACCCGATGTTTAATGTTTTTTAAACCAATTCGTATTTGAGACATCGATCTACATTTATTACTCCTTTTACATTCCAAATAAGCATGTAATGTTAAGGTTGTTGAACGAACTTTTTTTCTGTTAAAATTAGGAAATAATGCATAGGCGTCGGAACCGGGGGGCTAGGGGGGGGGGGGCTTAGCCCCCCCCCCCCCCCACTTTTTTATTGCAAAGATAGACATAGGTGTTAAAAATTGGGGCTTAGCCCAAGACGTTCTGGCGTGTGTATGTGTTTTAAGTTGGTTTAGCCCCCCCACTTTCAATTTGCTTCCAACGCTGATGTAATGGGAACTGAATAATGCAACATTTTGTAAAGCTGTTGAAAGTTGTGATAGATCTACAACAATGGGACATAAATATTTGTCACTTATGTTGTTTTCTTCTTTATTTTATATAAAACCAACAAGTTTTAAATGCACACAGAATCCACTAATTTAAGCATATTTCAAATATTTTAAGTCTACAAGAAGGAAATTATTTTTTAATCATTATGAAATTTAGATATGCTTTTGTTTATTTTGAGAAATAATGACTCTGTGGAGGATAAAATTACAAAATTATTTCGTGAGAAAAATACTGTCATTTTTGTAAATAAACATGATAATTTAAAAATGCATATATAGTTTAGAAATATGAAATTGTCCTAGATCTACCATAAATTTGTACTGTTGTACAAATTTGTACTGTTGTTGCAAAATTCTGGATTTTACCGGCATTTAAAAATTATTGGTTGTATATAAAACAAAGAAGAAACCTAGACTTTGTCAAGACAAAGACATGGGCTTTCCAGAGTCCATGTAAAGACAGTCATGTTGAACATAAGTATATGTGATTAGTCTTTCATCCTTCATCTATGTTTCACGCAAGTCATGGAGACTAACTGACATAAGTTTCGTGTTCCTTTGTTAAGTCTGTCACCAGTTTTCGCATAACATAAGATTCCACATTTTGACCACTGTGACCTTGACCATTGACCCTATGACCTTGAAAAAATACAAACTTCTACAGAAAGTCTACAAGACCAACTGATAGAAGTTTCAAGTTCCTGTGTTAAATTTTTCACAAGTTATCGGGGAACATAGAATTTCACGGTTTGGCCTCTGTGACTTTGACCTTTGATCCTATGACCTTAAAAAGTAAACAGTTCTAGAAAATGTATAGGATACTAAACGACAGGAATTTTATGTTCCGGTGTAAAGTCTGTCACCAGTTATCGCGGAACATAAAATTTCACTCTCTCTGTGACCTTGACCTTTAACCCTATGACCTTTAAAAAGAAAACACATCAAGAGCTTATCAGACATAAGTTTTATGTTCCTGTGTAAAGTCTGTCACCAGTTGTCTTTGAACATAAAATTTCACGTTTTGGTCTCTTTGATCATGACCTTTGTCCTTATGAACTTAAAATAGTATATAGTTCTAGAAAACGTCCAGGGCACTAAATGACAGAGGTTTCATGTTCCTGTGTTATGCCTGTCACTAGTTATCACGGAACATCAAATTTCATGATTTGGTCTCTGTGACCTTGACCTTTCACCCTATGAACGTGAGAAAAGGTACGCCTTTTAAGAGACATTCCAGGAGTACATGACAGAAGTTTCATGCTACTGTGTTAAATTTGTCACCAGTTATCGCGAAACATAAAATGTCACGTTTTGGTCACTGTGACCTTGAGCTTTCACCCTATGACCTTGGAAAGGTATACACTTCAATAAGCAGTCTAAGAGACTAACTGACAGAAGATTCATGTTCCTGTGTTAAATCTGTCACCAGTTATAACATTTCACTTTGATGTTAGTTTGTAAGTTTGTAAGTAATCTGTGTCCAAACGTTCTGGGAATAATAATAATAATAATAATAATAATAATAATAATAATAACTACACTTCGTCAAGACAAAGACATGGGCTTTCCAGTGTCCATTTAAAAACAGTCATGTCGAAGACAAGTAATCGTGATTAGTCCATTGTCATTTATTTATGTTTCACGCAAGTCAGCGAGACTAACTGACATAAGTTTTATGTTCCTGTGTTATGTCTGTCACCAGTTATAGCATTACATAAGATTTCACTTTTTGACCTGTCTGACCTTGACCTTTGACCCACTGACCGTGGAAAAGCCTACAGTTCAAAGAAATGTATTGAAGACTAACTGACATTGACCTTCATGTTCCTGTGTGAAGTCTTGCACCAGTTATCGCATTACATAATTTTTCAAGTTTTGGTCTCTGTGACCTTGACTTTTGATCCTAAGACTTTAAACAAGAACACAGTTCTAGAGAAAGTCAAGGAAAATATCTGACATAAGTCTTATGATCCTGTGTCAAGTCTATCAGTAGTTATCGTGTTACATAAAATTTCACATTTTGACAACTGTGACCTTGACCTTTAACTCTATGACCTCGAAAACGTACACAGATCTAGAGTAAGTCTAGGAAACTAAGTGCCAGACGTTTCATGTTCCTGTCTTTAGTCTGTCACCAGTTATCGTGGAACAAATAATTTTACGTTTTGGTCTCTGCGACCTTGACCTTTGATTCTATGACGTTGAAAAAGTAATTGTAGAAAACTAACTGAGAGAAGTTCCATGTTTCTGTGTTGAGTATGTCACCAATTATTGCGGTACATACAATTTCACGTTTTGGTCTCTATGACCTTGAAAAAGTACATAGATCTCGAAAATGTCGAGGAAACTAAACGACAAAAGCTACATGTTCCATTGTTAAGTCTGTCACAAAGAGAAACAAGCGAACAATGTGTAAAAAAAATTGTTGAGGTCGTAAACAAAGCTGTGATGGTAAACATTACCCCAAGCGATATAGATATTGCGCACCGACTAGGAAAATTCAATACTAATAAACCCCGGGCGATAATTTGCAAATTTACACATAGACGTACAAAACATGAAGTTCTAAAGAACAGAAAAAACTTAAAAGGAACTAGAATGGCCATTTCAGAGGACCTACCCACCGAAAACAATAACTTATCAAATAAAATAAAACACATGACATGTGTTAAATCGCCATGGACAATTGATGGGGAAATAATGGCATTACTTTCAAACGATAGAAAATTACGAATCACCCATGATATGCCTCTTAATGAAACATACCTACTCGAGAACAATGTAAGATGTTAGTGAATAATTTATAACATTTGTAATCAACTGATGAAAAACTTTTTTTCCATAAAGTTTTTAAGTAATGCCATTGTACTAAATACATGTATATCTTTTATGTCATTTTATATTCCTCTCTTGTTTTCTCGATTCATTTTTAACCCAAATAACTAAACATTTCAAAAGATATCAAATCTTAAGAATAATCAAATTGCTGTAATTGGTGTATAATGCAAATCAGTCAAATTGCAGACAAAACTACATATTTTGTAGCTTCTTTATAGACTGTAATGTATAAAATATACATTTAATATATTCCGGAAAACTGTTAACTCATCAAACTAATTACCGCCCGGTGTTAAAAAAAATCTATTCTTATTAAAAAAAAAACGAAAATATAATTTATGTAACAAATATATCATTTACATAATACATGATACAGTCATGCTATTAGACACTTTTCCGGAAAACACCGTGTTCATTTTTACATTTTTGTCTGTACAATACAATTTCCGGATAAACACGGGCGTAAAACTTGAAGCTCGTTGGAAGGTAAATGCAACCTGTTAAAATAAATACATAGGCGTCGGAACCAGGGATGGGGGGGCTTAGCCCCCCCACTTTTTTGGCAAAGATAGACATAGGTGTTAAAACCCCAGACGTTCTGGCGTGTGTATGTGTTTTAAGTTGGTTTAGCCCCCCCCCCCCACTTTCAATTTGCTTCCGACGCTGATGAAATAGCTTTGTTTTTTACAATCTTAAAAATCCATTGTGGATATATTTGTACTACTGTATTAATATATATCTCTAATCAATGTCATAAATACAGATAATACGCAGCAAAAGGTCAGTTAATCATACGTGTTTAACACTTTTTAAATCAGTAAAATCAGCTGATCGCCACTTAGGTGACAATTCAGAATAGTAGAATATTAAAAAGTATTCCTAATGGTATATTCCACGTTAATGTCAGATATAAAAGTATAAGAGTATACAGTTATATTGACTAAGCGTGGAATGGGCTATACATGTATGTATATGTATGCTGAGAAAATGCATGACCAATGAAATGTATTTGTGTCTGCGTAATGTGTGTACATGTAACGTCAAAAATATACGCATATATGATATACTTCTTATATCACCTTCTGTATGCCAGAGATTTCATATTTACTTGACATATACAGTTATATTTACTTAGACTGGTATAGGCTAAAAGTACACCATGTATGTATTTCTATAATGTACACATGTTTCCCTTTTCTACTTTATGTGAATGTGTGTATGTATATGTCATACATGGCATGCTCAAATGCATGTACATGTAAAGCTTTATCGCGACCCCGGTCACTATATACAAAAGAAATAAATTTCTCCTAATGTACAGTTATTTGTATCAATCCTGTTATGGGCATCAGGGAGAATCTATGTATATATATTTATGTGTACATATACCAACTTGCAAAAAAGGTGTATGTATTTGTATTACTATGTGCATGTCGTGGCATGATACAGGCCAACTGCAGACATATATGTGAAAAGGCCTACTATAGTATATGCAAAATAATAAGAATTAAGATAGACTAAAGTTATACTTATTAAGCCTGATGCTGTTTACTACGACCCATTGTATGTATAGGTATATCTATGTATAACGTACATATATTTGTGGAAAAATCGTGTGTATAATATTTGTGTCATAATATATAGCCTACTATTTGCAAAAGAATAAGTTTATGTGGTAGCCTACAACATAAATGTATACAGTTGTCATAAACCTAGTAAGTGTCAGCCTGACATGGACTGCCAATATGACAATACCATTATGTATGTGAATAATTATTACTGTTATTAACATGCTTTAGCTTGCATGTGTCTGCAATGTATGCTTTTATGTTATGTAATATTAGAGCCCAATATATTATAACAAACGAACAACATCAATAAAATATAAGATTATACATGTATTTACTTAAGCCTGATATGAGCAATTGCGGGATACCATTAAATAATTCACATTATATGTATATCTATATAAGTGCATTGCCTTGGTATATTGTATGTGTCCTTATGTGTGTCTCCCCACATATTTTTTTATAGTACATCAGAAAATGACCAGTTTGTTTGTTCATGCATGTATACAATGGATCAAAGGTAAAGATGTTTGATGCAACCCATCAATCTATATTTGATATTGTCAGTCTATAAATTAACATAAGTCTTGGGCGATATCTAATGCATACTTTGTACTGGTGCATGTTGTACATTTATCTATAATCTACATGTGACATTGTATATGTATGGCAGAGATTGTGCATGATTTTAATCATTGTGTATGTATGTGCATGTATATATATTTTTGTGTGAATGCATCATGATCCTAAGTGCGCAGGGAGAAACGGAATGTTGAGGTGTCAATCTGAACACGACTTGCCCAATCCATTACTTACTTGTATTCAAATTCTAAAATCAGTGTATTCCCCACAACCCATGCACACGTCAGGTAAATGCAGATTGTAATTTATAGATAGTTTACATTTGTATGTATATATATTTATACTTGTGTATATGCTTAGATAGACTTTATGAAAAACAGCAGAGCTCTGTTTTGCTACCTTGTCTTCTCTTTTACATGATAAATAGTGTGTGAGAGGAATATGACATACAAAATATTCTTGTCTACCCATAGTGGAACATTGACTACTTGAAAATTTTTTTTTTCTATGTAAATACATGTACATGTAGTGCTATATGTATTTTTTCCAAATCAGATAGTATTGAATGTTCATAATACCTATGATTGGGAAGAGCACAGAATAAGAACGTCCATAGTTGTCACTGTGTTTTTTTTTGTTTTTTGGGTTTTTTTGGGTTTTTTTTCAAATTTGGTTTTTAAACCTCAATCCTTTTATTATATAAGAGCCCATCCCTACCCTAATTTAAAAGCGTATAGAAAATTTGTAATACACCTGCCCGGCACCATTTGTATGTTTTTCTTTAGCTCATGTACCATCCACACTAACAAGCTACTTGTACACACTTCAAAATCATTCTACCTTTCTTGGTGGTATTTTCACCCCATATTGATGTATTTACTATGATGCACAAATGATGGAAATCTATAGTACTGGCTAGTGTACCTTAAACAATTACACTTATTATTTTCTACCTCCAGATCCCATATTATACCTGCCATACCTTAATTCAGTACATCAAGATGTCTCATATATAAGAACATTCAGGGTTTTTTTAAGCTTACACCTGACCATGTAAAGTTCGATTTATCCAAGATGGAGGACTATTGAATACCTTACTAGAAAACTTTGTAAAGGCACACATTATTTTCACTATGAATAAAATTCCCTCAAAAGAATACATATATCCAGTAGGAATGTATATGTATACATAATTTTTTTCATTAAATTTATTAGCAAAAATAAAAAAATCAATGCCAGGGAATTTTTATTTCTGCCTTCCTTTGAAAACACAAATATTCAAAATGTCATATTAACACTAACTGCTGAAATGTATCAACATAATACCTTATAGTCCATATGTTATTTAACTTTATTATATCTGTGTTTATACATAAAAAAAATACAGAAACACTATTTATAAAATAAAACTACACCATGTATACCATGAATTTAAATGGATTGAAACAATTTTCTTTCATAATTTACTACAATCTTATTATCAGTCAATTGTCAAGGTCTACAGAATAAAACAAAAAAGACAAGATTTTGTAACAATGTTTTCACTACTTACTCGAAGATAAAATTGAGTAATTAATATCTATGTCCCTGACAGAACAAGATACTCATTTTACAAAAGAACAAGAATCTGACGTTTATTATTTTGCCTCTGATGATGGAATATTCAAAAAAATTTACCGTATCTTTAAATTTTTTAGTTCTCATTTTCTTCAAATTCACTTGTCCTGGTGTAGCCCCTACTCTTTAAATGATAATTTTGAATACAAATTAACAATACTTTTATATGATAATCAAGGTGGAAAATTATTGTCATACATGTGCAAATGCATTTAGTCACATAGATACAAAACACTAAAGTAACCTTAGCAAATCCTAAGTTAACATTTATGGTCCAATGTATATTGACTCGCCATGACTTCTATGATGCCTACTAAACATATTTAAAATAGAATAAATAATATAGGTACCCATGTAAAGTAATAATAATGGGTGATTTGTTTAATTTAACGTTAGACCAAAATAAAAGATACATATAATTATAAGCATATAAATAATCCACAAGCTAGAAAAATAGTAATAGATATATGATAAAATTATACATGGAATTATGTGACCCTTTTAGAGAACTAAATACACCCAGATTTCAAACGTTATACAATGGTAAGATGTTTGAAAAAAAAATCCTATTAAAACGATAAATGCAAGATTAGATTTTCTTTACATGTAATTTATATGTGATACTTTGATTGTCGAATGTTAAATCATGTAAAATTTTACTAAGCTAAAACAGATCTGATTATTCAATGATAAGCCTACACATTAAAAATTGAAATCAATAAATGAATTTAAAAGAGGAAATGGCTTATGGAAATTAAATAATTCCCTTTGTACAGGATCAAAGCTATACTGAATTAGTTAAAAAAAAAACTCTCTTAGAAACCAAAAAACATTCATATGCTTTTACCGGTCTATAATCTTGATAATTTATCTGATATCCCAAATGACCAGAATTACAATTCACAATCAGTGACCAACTGTTTGTAGAAAAATTTCATTTATTATTTTAACAGAATTTCGCATCATATATTCAAAAGAAACTGAATGTATAACAAACATATTCTTTGAAATCTGTGTATGATTGAAGATATAGATAAACCTAGATGTTAAATTTAGATGCAATGTCACAAACTCTGAAAAATTAGATACTTAAAAGTAAAAACAATTAATACACAACTCATATTTAGAAAATATACGAAATGGGGAAAAAATGAAAGGTGTTATTATGAAGATCAATAATTGTACAATGTATTGTAATTTTCAGATCAAAACACTAAAGTAACCGTAGTTAACAGAGCTACATCCCACTAAATACTTTTTATCCCTAGAAAACAAAAATTTCACACCAAAAATAAAGATCATAAATTATAAAGCATATAAATCAACTAGAAAAAGACAATGGAGAAATTATACTAAAAATCAAGAAAAAAAAAATTCCTAAATGAAATTCAGCTTTTTTATACTTAAAATCTTTTTACTAAGCTAAAATTCAATGATCACATTAAAAATTAAATGAATTTAAAAAGGAAAATTTTTCCCTTGAATGAAACAGAATCCAAAAAAAATATTAAGATTAATACTGATATAAAGTGTCAGAAAAAGAAAAATAAAACAATAAAAAGGAATAACAAACATTGAAAAATAAACCAACATATGAAGCATTAAAAGTCCTATACGAAATGAAAATATGAAAAAATAACAGAAGTCCAGGATCCGATGTTTTACACAAAAAGTTGAATTTTTTTAAAATGTTTTTGGATGAGATTGGCGATTTTTAGAGATAAAAATTACTATTAGGGTCTATAAACGAGGGCTAAAACAATAAAACAACACTGAATTATGTCAATAACACAGAGACAAGGTATGAATACTTGCATTCCTAAAGGCAATTTAACTATTAGGTTCTAAACAGTACTTAAAAAAATGTCGCGACCGTATAAATTACATTATTGAAATATAACCTTAAAAAAATATACATTATTTAAAAAATAAAATTGCCTCAGGATGTATAGCTCAAAGAATCAAATCATTATTAGATAATTTAATAGATGAAGATCAAACTGGCTTTCTCTCAGGAAGATTTTTAGGTGAAAACATTAGAACTGTATATGATATTATGAATTTCACTGAATGATATTTTTAATAGACTTTGAAAAAGCATTTGATTCAATTTCATGGAATTTTATTTTTGAAGTTTTAAAATTCTTTAATTTTAATAACTCAATAATACAATGGGTAAAAACTTTTACAAATGACATTTTTTTCAAATATAAACATGGGTGGCAAATCTATCTCAACCAATAAGAATATCTAGGGGATGTCGACAAGGTGATCCTGTTTCAAGTTATTTATTTCTATTATGTGCAGAAGTATTATCATTAAAACTTAAAAACAATAACGATATTAAAGGTATAAAAATTAAAGATACTGAATATATTTTAAGTCAGTTTGCAGATGACACAACAATATTTTTAGATGGATCAAAACAATCTTTAAAAACAACCTTGGATGAAATTATATGGTTTGGCCCAAATATCAGGTCTTAAAATAAATCTAACAAAATCACATGTAATTTGGATAGGCTCTAAAGCATTTAGTCAAGATAAATATTTAATTTTGTGAAAGACTGTCATGGGAACAAAAATAAAAATTTGAATTATTGGGCATTGACTTTGATGTTAATATAGAAAACATACCAAATATCAACTTTTTCAAAAAAAATTCAAGAAGAAATTGAACAAATAATTAGACAATGGAAAAAGCGATTCATAACTCCCATAGGAAAAATAACCATTATAAAATCTCTCCTATTACCTAAACTAGTACATTTATTTCAGTCACTGCCAAATCCATCAGATCAATTTTATTCAAACCTTTTAAATACACTATTATATAATTTTATTTGGGATGGTCCAACAGATAGAATTAAAAGAGAAATACTAATCAAACAATATTCAGAAGGAGGTTTAAAAATGATATGTGTGTAGGCCACTGAGGATTCTGCGGCAATTTGCACTCAGTGACCTCAAAACTGCGAAAATAGCTAAAAATAGCTAAATGGGAATTCCCCGGGCCGCCCCCGTAGACTATTAATATTCGCGAGTCCGATAGTTTCGCGAACGTCCGGGCGAGATTATAAAATCTCGTCGTTTTAATAAAATCTCATATGACATTAAAATAAAATGTCTATAACATAAGAAATTCTTAACAGACATAAAAAGAAGAAGATGGGAGAACAAATATGTACCGTCAGCGTCAAACGATTTGACATTAATAAGATGATGATACAACCACCAAGTAAAGGGAAAAACGGTTATTTTCTCAAAATCTTGTATCAGTATTCTGAAGACGAGTGTCAACCTCTTAGACTGAAAACACCCGTTTTGTTTTCGTACGGGATTAATGCGACTTATAAGCCGTCTTACACATTACCGTTAAAATTATCCGAGGATGAAGACAAGGATTTCAAGAAGGTGTTAGATAAAATAGAGCTAGCTGCTTTCGTGAACGCTAAAGTTCACCAAGAAACTTTTAAGAATCGGAAGGAGATCGAGGAGTTTCATATACTCAAAGGAGATGGTGGGAATATCATTTACCCTAAACTACGAGTGAATGATAAGAAAAAGATCATCACTAAATTCAGGATGGATAAACAAGTCTTAGATCCTAAGGATTATATCGGGCAATATTGTAAGGTGAATGCCGTATTAACATTCGAATACGCTTTTGTAGGGTCTCAAAACCAATCCGTCGGCATGTTTGCCGGACCCGTCATAGTCGACAAAATCGAAACGAATGATGAAGGAGAAGAGTTGTCTGACATAGAGTCGTCGGATGACGAAGATTGATTTTCTAATAAATAAACACATGTCTTTATTAAAAAATCATGTCTCTTGAGGAAATGTTCAGTAGCGTGGGAACGGATGCCAGAATTATAACGGCGTGTCAAATGCCCGCCACCGGTAGACGACCGCGTCCCTGTCCCCACCCATCTCTCGCGAATTCCATATTTTGTTATAATCATCACAGAAAGATGAAGAATCGCGATTTCAAACCCCTGAAATTATGCGAGGAGTGTAAACATTGGATATCCGATTCTTGCCCCCATACGTTATGTCCGGTGTGTGATAACCGGAAACAACGCGCGCATTACTATTACCAAAAATATAAAAAAAAGTAATTTATATTACATAACGTAATATGAATTATGAAATAGAAAAAATATGAAAATTCGTTAAGAAAACTCGGGGTTATAGAAAAACGAGATGGTGTCGAGTTTACAGAGTCTTTGTGTTCGCAATATAGATGATAAACAAATGTTCTATACCCCACCGAACCTCAGGATATTATACTATAGATCACTTATAGATATTATCGAACAGGAGAGGTATTCTTATCCATTCATTCAAGAGCTTTTCCCGTATATATGCGAGGAAAAAGCGCCTAATCATCATGCGTATTGGTGGTTATTTCGTGCTTACGGAGGAGAAGATGAATGGCAAGAAGATGTCGATTGGCGAAATAAATTTTATTGGTTTTGCTATTATCGAGCAAATAATTTATGGGATAGTAAACGAGATTGGTATAATAATTATCAATGGCAATGTTATAACCGGGATACTAGGTTAGGAGAGCCGTGGGATAACATTGAGGAGTGCGTTTATACACGCGATTGGCATAATAAACGCGATTGGTATCATTATAATCTCAAGTTAAATAAGGATGAGGTATGGAATCCCGACATCGGTTGGCGCAAAAGATTATTGTTTGTTAATCCACAAGAGGACCCTGCCTGCTTCAATGAAAATTTTAATGCGTGGATTGAATATAATGAATCTCACGATCCCGAGTCTTGGGATCCTAAAGTTAATTGGCATAATAAGCATTCGTGGATTGACTTTAACAATAGCTCTACAGAGCATGAACCCTGGGATCCTACTATTAGTTGGTATTTTAAATCCGGCTGGGTGTTTTTTAACGCCGAAGGACCCGACGAGCCGTGGGACCCTAATGTAAATTGGTATAATAAATGTGCTTGGTATCATTACGGCACCTTTGAGGATTCGTGGGATCCGTCTGTATTATGGTTTAAGGGTCGTGTTTATGATGGAGAGCCGTGGGATTCCGACGTGGATTGGCATAATAAATTGGATTGGAGCAATTATAATCGATACACCGAGAACGACGAGCCGTGGGATCCAGACGTTGATTGGGCGAACAAACTGCACTGGTATTGTTACAAAACATGGAGCAAACGAGACGACTCGTGGGATCCTACCATTGATTGGACGAACAAACTGCACTGGTATCGTTACAAAAAATGGACCAAACAAGACGACCCGTGGGATCCAGACGTTGATTGGGTGAACAAACTGGACTGGTATTGTTATAACGAGCTCACCGAAAAAGACGAACCGTGGGATCCCGCGGTGGACTGGCGTAATAGGGTGTAAACTAATTTACAAAAATATAAAAAACTGCATGGTTATAAAAAATACTAAAAATTTATATTTTACACAAAATATAAATTATTCTATAAACTCGTAATCCGTCGGCTGTTCCGTCCGCAAGATCAGCTTGGAGTGCTTGCGTTGCGACAGTTCGTGTTTGAGACGTTTTCTATCCTCTTCGGGGACGACGTCGTTCTCGTCCAGACATTCGTTGTAACTGAACTTGTCTTTGGTGAAGAAGAGCGCGACCCACTTGATCTGCGATCTAAAGTCCTTGGACGCGCTGTTGTAGCGTTGCGTCAAGATCCAGACGGACTGGTTGGCGTGCCTCCCCGAAAAGGCCAGCATGGACAGGGCGTCCGCCTTCTTCTTGATCTGCTTCGTGGCCGAACAGTCGTCAATGATGCACAGCGTGGACGTTCCCTTGTATCTATCGTAAAAGTGTCGCAGAGTGTCTTGCAATAACTCCTCTCCATTTTTAGACACCGGATTGACGATGACGACCCGTTTCTCTTTCGGTTGTTTGACGTCGTCGCCTATCCACTTTCTCGATTTGTACGCCTTGTTGAAGTCTATCGAGGGACACAGGATCACTATGTGGTCGAAGACGTCTTTGTATTCGTGTTCCAGCAGATCGAGGACGAATTCCGTCTTCCCGCAACCGGTGGCGCCCACGATCATGGCGGCGTGAGGTTCTTGCATGAACATTTTTTCTTATAGGATTTTAATTTTTCTTAAGAGATGACGCTCGCGAAACGGCCGTTCGACATGTGATCTGATTCTGTTGATCGCCTTGACGACGAAGATGTAAACGTCCACGGGATCGGTTATCGGGTGTCTGGCGTTTTCTCGATGCGGACGGAAACGCCTTCGCTGATGTTTTGAAGTTTGCGACCCGTGCGTGTGGAGGTGGTTTGTCGGTGCGTCGTCCGCAAGTCCAACCAGAGGGCGTAATGATCTTTGAGATATTTTCCCCAGAGTCACGTTGCTCAGGTCGAGTTCCTTGACGATCGTTTCCGTGTGACGGTTTCGCGATTCAGGGAGAAAAACTTTTTAATCTCGTCAAAGTGGTGATGGCGGTCTCATGCCTGCCGAGAAACAGCTTTTGGTTCGGTTGTCCCTCGATGGTCGTTTCCACTTTGGTGATTCTCGGATTATAAAATTTTTCCGGATCGTTGATGGAAATGTCTTTGAAGAGAAACAGAATGCCCGAGAGAGACCGCGCGGGGGGTGTTGATTTGATAATTGAGGATGCCGTCCGATTTACTCATCGTCGTTTTGCGATATCGCAATATTTGGTTGAAGTAATAGGCGTGTTTTCCCGCGTACCTCTGTCTGATGCTGCGAGCGAGATGCTCGTCGGTGATTTTCTCGAACTCCAACGCGATGTTGGTCGCCTTATAACTTATCTTTTTATTGGCGTCGGCGGGGTCCGTCAAGACGACGTGTATGGCGTCGTTAAACGTCAGCATGTATTCCAAACGATCTTGTAACCCCGCTTGATAAAAGGGTTCGCTCGTCTCCAAGATTTCGAAGTCCAAGGGAATGCAAAAACGATTCCCCGAACGTCGCAACAATTTCTTTCGTTAGTCTTTCGTTGGTGTCGCGGGGTATTTTATAGCTGGTGGGTTTTGCTCTTATTATATTTAGATCGTTAGTCTGTATCCCCTGATAGGCCATGTTACCTCGTTCGACTTTCCAAAGATCGTTATAGACGAAGAAATTTATCGCGTCGTCGATCGGTCTGAACGGTGTTTCCCGAGATCTTCACCTCGATTTTTTTTGACGATGTTGCGTCCCAGATTATTATAAACACCGTTTTGGTGAGATCGCCACCCTCCACGGCGACTTCCATTTGTCGAAGCATAGTCTCGTGCTTCTGGGGACGATGACGTCGTTCTCGCTCAGATTGGGAAAAACGAACCGTCAACGTTTGGTTTTCTCTTCGATGCTCGAAGGATTGTGGGACACGGTCACCGTTTGGCGTATGCCCTTCACGCCGAAGGCAGTGCGCAATTTCCTATCGGGATCGAGAATGTGTCCGTAATTCATCATCTTTTTTTTATTACGTAATAAAAAATTTAAAGCGTTTTAAAAAATGGCAGAGCCACATACATTCGATACCCCGACGTACGATGATGAAACAACGTACAACGACGACGTTGAAATGCAAGATAATCCTCCGAATGAGGGTGATGTCTCTCAAAATACTGCGGAGACGTCTTTCATCAATCCTTCTAAAGAAGGTCAGTGGGATGATTATGATATGTTAAAACCCACCATTGGGGGTACTATAAGAGGTCCGTGGTTTATTGTTCCTCCAGAAGAAGACATGTCGAATGCTCCAGACCCCCACATCGAGACTCAAGAAAATCTAGGAGAACGTCTTAGAACTATTGCAGTATTCAATAGATGGAGAGATATATTTAGAGCTGTGCCTGATGAAACAATGGAATTTTCATCCGATAAGGATGGTAATTTATATGCCAATTGGAAAGATAAACAGATTTTATTAAACGATAAACGTAATTCTAATATATTTGTAAAAGAAGGCACGTTGAGAGATAGAGTAAACGCCATAGAACAAGCCAAAGAAAGAGAATTACAAAAAGTCACCCCTAATGTAAAAATAAAAAGAACAGGTGCACAGTTTGTTAGATCTCTGGGTCTAAACAAACAAGTGGTGCAAAAAGTAGAAAATAACGTCAACGACGTACAAAGGTCATTGACCGACGAGACGACTCCCAAACAATTAGACGATAAAATATTAAACCTATCGGGAAGTATGCGCAATCTCACCATTGTGGTGGGGGGACAAGAATTATTACCCCTGAGAGACCTGTTGGCGATGGATAAGACTTTACAAACCATTCGCGGTAAAGTACGTAATAGTGCATATAAAATAGAGACGCATCTACGATTGATAACGGAATGGACCGAAGACCTCGAAAACAATCCGGAGAAAAAAGAAGAGCTCGAGAAGAAGATAAAGGAGTCGCGCGAGATAATCGAGCTGCATAGAGAGAATATTAAAGATGAGAAAGGGGAATTAAAGACTCAACTGGATACCATAAAAGCATCGATCACGGGACTACTCGACAGCAATTTTTCGTTGAGAGACAGAATCGTCAATCTGTTCAAGGAACAGGGCGTCACCATCTTCAGCATCCTGACGGCGATCGGTATGACGGTGGGATTCTTGGTCGAATTGCTCCTTCCGGGGGTGACGACGGTCGCACCGTCTCCACCACCACCACCTCCCAACAAGGAGGGTGGAGTGGGGGAATGGATCAAGAAACAGCTGGACGCGGTCAGGAAACTGCTCGCGAGACTGGCCGCCAAGTCGGCGAGGCGTTGCGGGTATCTTGGGCGCCATCGTGTCCTGGATCCTGTCGTACGCTCGCGGCAAGACGGCAATGTGGTTGGGAGAACATCTGTGGGTGCTGGGCATGCTCGTCGTTGGTTGGTTGTTAACGAAACTCGAGAAGAAAAGAAAGTAACACTAGAGCCAAGACGGCGGTCTTCTGATCCTCGTGATCGTCTGACGGCTTGTCCTGTAGCGGTGACGCTGACGGCGGTGGTGTGATCTCTGTGGGAGGTGACGGTGGTGTGATCTCTACGGGAGGAGGTGGTGGTTTATCCCGCACGAACGTTTTCGCGTTGAGGTCGACGTTCGTTCCAGGCGTCGTGGTGTCGGGTGCGATCAAGATCTCGTTATTGTAGTCGGCGATGTTCTTGCCGATGTTCAGCTCCATGTTGCTGGGCAGCATGTAGAGCCCCGGATGGACGACGTAGTCGAGCTTGGAATTGGCGTACTTCAGACAGTCTTCGTAGCGCGAGCGCGAGATGTCGGCGGGCAGGTCGAGCGGTCGGGTTGATGGCGTCCTCGACGTTGACCAGGAACTGCTTCTGAGCGTCCAGCGATGTGGCACCGGCGTCCACGATCGAGGCCCTCGTCTCCCCCTGTGAGCCCAGGATCGCCCAGGCGAAGACGCGAATGGACGCGTCCAGTCTGGCCAGACCCGGTCGGTTCGCGATGAAGGTGGACCACTTCGTGTTATATTTCCCGAAGATGGTCCCCATGATCTTCCAGTCCGCGTCGACCGGCACCCCGAATTCGCGACAGATCCGCTGGCACGCCGACGCGTCGACGTTGTTCGTGTAGTGCTCGAAGTCGGCGTCGCTGGGCAAGGGGGCGGCGATCTCCTGCAGGATCCTTCTGATCTGATAGTAGATGTGGAAATGGAAGAACGACTTGGACAGGTGATCGTTTCCCATGTCCAGCGTCACGCCGCATCCGGTCGTGGCGCACCACACCGCGAAATTCAGCTGGTTCTGCCAGAATCCCTCGATCGGATGCTGGTACCACCGCTTCAGCATGGCGTAGTACTTCGGCGTGCCGTCTTCGAAGACGTCTGGGTTGTCGTACTTGACGAAGATGTTCTCGAACGACGCGCGAAACTTTTTGGTCGCGTTGACGTAGACGTCGAACGACGACAGATCTAGATTCTTTCTATACTCGTAGACGTTCATTCTTCTTTTTTAGTTAAGATTTATTAATAATAAAAACAGCATGTTCTATCTCGTGACGGACATCGGAAAACCCGTGAAACTCTCTCGCTACATCGACAACGCGAACGGCGAGTGGTGCGTGGGCGTCAAGTTCATCCGTTTTTACAACGGGCTGTACAACGTTAAGAAAGACGTGGAGATACGCTACGTCAAAGGGAGAGACAGACCTAAAGTCCAAAGCGTGCATGCCGGGTCGTACACCTTCACCGACCTACCGACGAAATTCTCGCGAAATACTTCGACAAGGTATTCCTGGACAAGACCACCACGAGATTGAGAATCGACGGTTCGAGCAGTACGGCGGTGGAGCTTCCGCCGGAAATCGGCAAGATTCTCGGCATTCGCGCGAATGTGGCTCTCGGCGGGACCATCTCCTCGAGCCAGAGCATCAACCTGCAACCGGTGGAACTCCTCAACGTTCATCTCGACGAGTTGGAGGAGGGCATCAGAGACGGTACGGTGAAGGGACATCCTCATGTCCCTGCCTTTGTCCCAATGTGAAATTTTCCGAGTTGTACGAAAAAGACGTCGAACACCCCGTGTTCTTAACGTTGAGACGCGATCGCGTCTCGGAATTAACGATACGCCTAAAAGACGAGGAAGGCAAACCCCGTCGACAATCACGTCATCCCGTTCACGTTCTCTTGGATTTAAGAAAATCTAAAAATAAAAAGGAATGTCTAGATCGGGATTCTATTACGAAGACTTGGAAAGGGAAGAACTGGTGGAGGACCTGAATGAGAAACTCTTGAAAGACATCAATGATGCTAAAGAGGAGATCACCGCGTTGGCTAAAAACCGTCGCATCATGAACACGTTCCAATTCGACGTGACTAAAAACGGAAGAATCAAACCGACGCTGGGCACGACGATGTTGTTCGACGGTCACGTCATTCGTCTCGGACTCTTGGGGGAACTGGACGTGACGCTCATCGTGAACGACGTGGAATACAGGACCTTTCAGACTAAGACCGGCGAGATCGCCCTTTTGAATCCTCCGTTGCGGGTGACGGCGGGCGACGTCCTCACCATTGGCGTGAACAAAGGGTCGAAAGCGGGCACCGTCAACGGTGTCGTCGTTCTCGATATATAAAAACTTCCCCTTTAAAAAAGGAGGGTGAGTAAAGAAGAAAATGCATTGTACCCGACGTTAGAACCCGATCCGCAACACTATCGTCTCAAGCGCATCGGCGAGATCGAACAGACGTTTCGGCGAGAGATCGAGACGCGAAGAGCGTCCACAAAAAGTATAAACGAATCGTCAACACCGCCGACGGTGTCGATGGGACTCTGATCGCGGGGAAGCGTCGTCGTCGGCGGACTTGGCTTTTATCATACCCATCGCGGGCTTGGCCTCTCCAGATCGTGGCCCTGACCGTGGGTGCGGTGGGATTGACCATGAAGGGAGTCAGACGATTACTGTTGAAGAAATCGGAAAAACACCTCAAGATCATCAAACTCGCGGAGAGTAAATTGAACTCGATCTCGGATCAGGTGAGTCACGCGCTCGAGGACGGGAAGATCACGGACGAAGAATTCGCCACCGTGTCCCACGAGCTGACCAAGTATCGCGAGATGAAGGACAAACTCTATTCTAAATACAAGGCTGAGACTGTAAAAAAGGAGTCGAACCTAGAGACGGAGGACTTGCGCAAACAGCTCCTAGACCTCGTAAACAAATCCAAATCTCATTAAGCCTGAGTATTATAAAACAATGAAACGGTTCACTGAAATGCTCGTCTTTGCCCCTGCTCTCGTTTATCGCGGTATGGGTGTTACTCTTACTGTTCATGATTCTGCATCTACTACGATTAGAACGTTATCGCCGAACGGAACGATGGCTGAGAAAACTTTTGCAGTCTTTATAAAAAAAAATGTATCTCTCTTAAAAACGATGAACGTGGACGAGATATTAGCGAACAATGTCACCGCCGGTACGACGGATATATCTGCCAAAGACAGGCTGTCGACCATCGTCGGATCCGGACGCGCGCGTCATTTTCTAGGAAAAGACGTGACAACTGCCGAATTGGAAAGAGATGAACGACAAGGAGCTGGAAAACCTGAATCGTCTGTTAAACGCACGGCTCGGCATGCGCATGAGCAAATCGATCGCCAATTCCTTCATCACTCTGTATGCCCAGGGTCTTAAACATTTTTTCGATCTCAAAGACGAACCCCAACTGATCGAGAAGCTGAACGAAGACCCCTTCCTAGACGCGGCCATCGGCGAAGTGTGTTGTAGTCTGTATCACAACTTCGGAGCCTACTTGGCACCTCTCAGCATAGTCGCCACGACGAGCCGTCACATCACCAGATTTAAAAAATCTGACGTTATAGAAAAAGACGATGAATCCGGAGGAACTCATAGGGGAGAAGAAAAAGAACCCGAAACGTCAGGAAGTGGGGAAGAAGGGTGCCAAGCGTCGATGGAATAGCAATGCTAATAGCCAGGATAGCAATGCTAATGGCCAGGATAGCAATGCTAATAGCAATGCCAATAGCCAGGATAGCAATGCTAATAGCCAGGATAGCAATGCTAATAGCCAGGATAGCTGGAAATGGCTAGCGGGCGCAGGCGCGGCCGTCGGATTGTTGCTGATCTACACGAAAAAACCAGAGTCCATTCCAGAACCACCGCCCAAAGCACCTTTCACCTCCAAAACCTAATCCCCATGATGAATGTATTAAATAAATTTTCTCTCGTATTTAAAAATGTGTGCAGAAAACGATTCGATCAGAACCGCCGTGAATATGACGATGTTAATGGCATCGGGAATCATGACGCTGGGAGTGTTCATCACCACGATCACCGAATTAATTAACACGAATAGTAAGGTTGTTCATCAGGTTATTCATCATGAGTGCGACGAGCCCGTGCCAGAACCACCGCTCGAAGTACTTCCACCTCCAAAAACCTAATCCCATGAAATGTATTATATAATTTTCTCACGTATTTAAAAAATGAATGGTGAAAAAGATTTAGTCAACACCGCGTATCACGCGGCTGTCAGTACGGGAATTGCCATCGGATACGCGCAACTTTCCAAGAAAATCTTAAAGATGCCGACGCCCAAGATGGATCTAGACCCGAAGGACTTTGGGATGATCCTCCTGGAGTTTGCGCTCGCCGAGTACACCAAAGACATGTTGGTCAAGAAGGGTATCATCCCCGCCGATATCATGAAATAAACTAAAAACTCTCTCTATTAAAAAATGGCAACGATCGCGATGATGATGGGCGGTGCATTAGTCAATGCTCTAGCTTTCTCGGGATCGCAATTTCTATTCTCGAATCACGAAGAACAAAAGAGACACGACGAGGCGATGGAAAAACTGACCAAGGCCAGAGATCAGTGGAATCACGCAACGCACGAAACGATTAGATTTTCTCAACGAGAGACTCAAGAAAGAAGGACATGCGCTGTACACCTACAAAGAAGTAAACGCCGCCATGTCACTCTACTCGCGGATGACGAATGAAGAGGCGATGGCTCCCGAACCGAAGTTGAGCGATTTCTATCAACCCTCGGAAGAACAAAAAGACAAGGAACTCCTCTTCGTGGTGATCGGGACGGGACTCGTCTTCTACGGCGTTAAAAAATACGTCGCGTAAACTAAAAACATGGAAGAGATCTATTACAGCCCTAAAGGTTATTGGAAGGGGGAAGACCGCCATCAAGAAATTGGCCAAGGCGGCCAACGTCAGCAGCGAGAAGGAAGCCTTCGATTTTTTAAAAAAACAAGACGTGTGGCAAATCTATCTCCCCGCTCTCCAAGAAGATCGTGAGACCCCGATTCGAACGCGTGGTAAAAAAACGACATTCACCAGGCCGATCTCTTGTATCTGCCGCAACGATAAGGTGGATGGGAAGACGTACAAATACGCGTTGACGGTGGTCGACGTGGGTACGCGGTACAAGGAGGCGGAGCGCTGACCAAGAGAAGCAGCGAGGCCGTGTGGCGGACGCGTTCGAAACGGATCTACAAACGACGACTGACGTTTCCGAAATTGCTGCAGGTCGATCCCGGTGGCGAATTCAAGGCTGCCGTCCGCAAACTCATGAAACATCACGACACGAAAATAAGGACGGGACGGGTCGACGTTCATCGCGATCAGGCCATCGTCGAGCCATTCAACAAGACGTTGGGAGAACGGCTCTTCACCTATCAGTACCACCAAGAGATGAAGACCGATAAGATGGGAAAGGGGAAGACCACGAAGAAGGTGAACACGGAATGGGTGGAACGATATTCGAACGTCGTGAAAGCGATCAACGACGAGACGCAACCTCCCGAGGCCATCGTGCCTCACACTCCCGTCGAATCGCCGATAAGGTCCGTTTAACAAGGTCCGATTTCTCTATCTGCCCCGCCGAGGCGAATAAAGACGATACCACGAGAAATTATCTTCCACAGAAGCGCAGGGCGACCGATCCCATCTGGAGCGTGGACAAACACGAGATCGATCGACAGTTTAATATACAGGGCATCGACGTCTATTACCTGAAAGACACTCGGTAGAAATCCTAAAACGCCAGAGAGAGGGTTCGTGCGAGAAGAGTTGTTGATCGTCGAGTAATAATTTATAATCCTATGGGATTATAAATTGTTTTAATCGAAGGCATAAGTGTGAATGCGATCCTCCCGAATGCGGAGTTTAGTGTCCAGGGGATCCAACGTCGTCTTTTCCTGTCGGATCCCGTAGATGATCTGTTTGAACGATCGAAGACTGTGCATCGGTATGCGAAGTCCTGACGTCGTGAAAGAGAAGCCTCCCTGTAGTCGTGGAAACCTATCTTATTTTCAAGACGCATCGTCTCACACCTTTCGCTCGTTTGGTAATGCTATCGTCGTCCATCAACGTAGCGTACATCTTGGGTCTCAGACCGACGAATTCTTTGATGGGTTTTTTTCCCTCCCGCATTCGTCTTTGAACTTACCGATCACCTTCTTGTTCTTATCTTTATTCGCCGGTACATGAGGATGATCGTCTTTGAAATTGGAAAAGTCGTATTCGTCTTCGTCTTTGAGCATGTCTCGGTAGACGTCCTCCGTCCGTATCTCCACCAGCAGCGAGTCCGTATCGGTGTACAACAGATCGCAGTCGACGCCGTACCTGGCCTTCAAGTGCTTGTAATACCAACCGTACATAAGACGCTTGGACAGATCCAAGATCGTCATACCGCAGTAGATGGGTTTGTCCAATTTGACGGTGGTCGGTTTGAAGTGGAGGAAGACCGTGCCGTCGTTGATCTTGGTCAACCCGTTGTAAGCGGCGAGGCAATCATCTTTCGGATCTTTTTATCTCCGTCGTTGGCGGTGACGATCTTCAACTCTGTTCTGTTCCGTTTGTTTTCCATGGTCTTTCCGAAGACGGTGTTGTTCATGAGCTTGAAGAAGTCCTTTTCGAAATCGTTTTTAGCGCATTGACGCAATCGAGTGTTTTTATCGACGTAACCCGCGAGCCACGGCTCTTCGTCGAATTGCAGAACTCTGTGCACTCTCGTCAGTGTCATGCCCAGCTCCAGATAAAGTTTTAGCGTCTCATAGTGCACGACGTAGTCCTTCTTGTCTCGGAGATTGGAAACGAGCTTCTTGGGACCCGCGTCGCGCATCTCGTACTCCTCCATCAGCGTTTTCTGATAGTCGGACAGATCGTTTCGGATCGACCTGCATCGTCTCCGGAGCCAGCGGATAATTATTGTGCTGCAATGCTTTCGGATACTCTAAATCGACTTCGAGGATGTAGCCCTTTCCTTCTGGCGGATGGCACGGATCGGACACGTCCTCGACCCATTCGAACTTTCTACAGGGTAAGGGATGACTCATGGCTTCGCTGTAGAGCGCGTTGGCGTCTAGATACATGATGTACTTGGAAGGTCGATCGGGATCGTAGTCTTTCAAGTACTTGTTGTTCGCTTTAGAATAACGTTGCGGTACGTAGGTGATCCCACCTCTGATCCCTTTTTCCGTGAATAAATGCATGTCGTAATCGGTGAACAACTCTAACTCGATCTTTAGGTGAGCAGCGCCGCGTCCCAGGCCAAGCCGGGGGCCGTGTAGTAGTGACACGGATCCAACGCGTAGTGGTTCAGAGAGATGTTGCGGAACCCTTCGAACACGTCGGCCAGCAAGACACGTCCGTCTTCAGATAGAGATCGCCCCCCCCCCCCCCCCCCCCCCCCCCCCCCCCCCCCCCCCCCCCCCCTCCCCCATAGTCCCGCATCCGTGTTCGCGCCAGACGGTCTGAGCATGATCGTACTCCGCTGGAGAGATGTGAGTATCCGACAACGTGCTGTAGAAGGCTTCCCGGGGCGGCAGGGACGTTTCCTCGAACCTGGCGAAGGAATCCATGTATTCGTAGGGATAGACTCCCTTTCTCGTCAGTAGCGAGACGTCCTCCTCGAATACGGATTTCGTGATGGGGTAATCGTCTAGATTTTTAACCAGCGTCTCCAGACCGCACGACAAGAACTGAAAACTGTCGATGAATCGCAAGGAACCGACGGAGAAACTGATGAACTTCTCCTGATTCATCGGAATGCAGTTGACGAACTCGCCCACCTCCATCTCGGATAATATCAGATGGGAATCGTAACCGCGAAGATTGTGAAAGACGACGGGGATGTGCTTCGCCCTTCTCAACAACCTGTTGCACTTGTTGTGAGCAGCACCCCGAAACTTACCGGATGTGTGGCAGTGATCTCTGACCTTGACGAGATCGTATTCCCCAGAGTCAATGTCTTTCATGATGTCGTCGATCTCGGTCTTTATAACGCCACGACGTTGGCGTTCCAGACTGGGTAATTTTTCCCGTTCCTGAATAAGTTTCTTTCTCCGAGTCCACAGAGATATATACGCGCTAAAATCCCCCGAAAATTTATCTCCGCAGATCCAACATCGCTTAGCCTTCTTAAAACATTTATCATCCTCGTCGGTCATATGTAGCTCTTTTTTCTCAGTACCCTTAATCTTTTGTTCTTCTCGTCGCAGACTATCTAGGAGATGTTTCACGACGTTCTCCCCGCGATAGAGTCGAGGCTCTTCGATCTTCTCGACGCCCTTACTCGGTCCGATCTCCAGACGACGACGTAACAGTATCCCGACGGGTAGTGACGCGACGTCTTCGTCGTTTTATCTCCCGCCTCTTCGTCGAGGGGCGAAACGATGCACTCGAAGTCCGCATAGATCGTGGCGTGAACGGGCTGTTTGTGACCGTCGTTCTTAAACTTGAGAATATTCTTCCCCTCCTCGGGCATGACGGGTTTCATGGCCGGATTGTTGACCCCGCGACAATCGACTATGTGCTTTTCGTAAACCTCCTCGCTGTATAGGACTTTGAGACAACGAAGACACGGATAGGATTTGTTTTTATGTTTTGAGTGAGAAGAAACCAATCTGGTTAGATTTTTAATCCACGAGTAGTGCCAATTACCCTCTTCCTCTAACAACAACAGATTGACTTCGCGATCGTGAAATCTTTCCGATATGTAATAAGGGAAGAACCCTTTCTTCTCCGTCCACCCGAAAACGTTGACGGCGAGTTCGTTGCGACGTTCGAATCTGGGGATCTGCTTCAACGGCGTCGGATAATCGATGCACCCGAAGTCATACAACTCGATGAACGGTATATAGTTTCGAGGTCTATGACGACTATGTTGAACATGATCGTGATGTAGACACGACAATACGCTATACATGAAACACCTCTGATCCTCGTTTTGAACGTTGATGATGGCCTTCTTATCCGCGATCTGCTTGGGCAACTTAAAATAGGAAGATCCAAGGGGCGGTTCGTAGTTGGCAATATTCAAATAAATCATTTGAGCGTCGTCGATGACCCACCCCAGACCCCGGCCTTAACGGTTTTATCGAGGGAAATCGATCAACTCTTTCGATCATGCTCTTAAACACGTCTTCGATCTCGTCTTCTCTCATAATCGCGTGTTGTCGAGTTTTGTGGAGTTGCGTGATGACTTGCGAGCCGACCTCTAAGATGTCTCGCTTGAATCGCTGTTCCACTTGAAGTTGGATCTTGATGGGACCTTTTCTCAGTTCGTCGGTAATCTTAGAGATGAAGTCGTCTTTAAAATACTCTAACAACGCTCTGAGATTGGCTCGATGTATATGTTGACGAACGTCTTTTTTATAGCTGGTATAGAAGTGTTGAAAACTATCACCCAAATCGAGCGCGCGACGTTGCCTTCGTTTTTTGGTCGACCCGAGCAACGCCTTCCTCGAGGGTTTTCGTTCAACGTCTGTCGTAACTTGCGTCTGACGGTCTCTCTCGTCTGCTCTTCCGTCGACGCGCGCCCCTCACATAGTCCCAAACGGTTTCGGTGACTTTCTTATACCCCCATTTACTAGCATTGTATAAACGTTTTATGCCTCTCAAGATGTTCATTTGCTTTTACGTATAGAGCATTTTCTTTAAGGCATGATCAAATTTACCGAAATGACATAGGTGACGCCAGCCCCACCCAACCCAGACGTTCGCGAAACTATCGGACTCGCGAATATTAATAGTCTACGGGGGCGGCCCGGGGAATTCCCATTTAGCTATTTTTAGCTATTTTCGCAGTTTTGAGGTCACTGAGTGCAAATTGCCGCAGAATCCTCAGTGGCCTACACACAATGATACATGTCAAAAATTTTGCATCAGCTATCAAACTTACATGGGTTAGGAGAATACTGACTGACAAAAAATGGAAAAATATAATACTAAGTGAAACAAATACAACTATAAAACAAATACAACCATAAAACAAATTACCTTATATGGAAACAATTTTTTACATGACATAATTAAAAAAAACAAAAAATAAGTTTTGGAAAGATGTTTTTTTAGCTCTTATTCTGCTCAATCAGCAAAGTCATATACATAATCTCATTGATTTTACAAAATATCCTATATGGCACTAAGATATTATCCAAATAGACAATAAACCAATTATTTTTAAAAAATGGATTGAAAGAAATATATTTACTATCAAAGATTTAATTAAATCAGAAAATAATACATTAAAAATATTAACTTATACTGATTTACAAGAAAAATACGAATTTAGGCCTATTTTTTAAGAATATCTTGCAATAAAAAATAACATTAAAAAATTACAAGTACATTTAAATGTAAATGAACTAAGAAACAAATTGATCACAGGACCAGTTATACCATATAATTTAACAATTATCATGTCAAATGCAAGAGGCACTAAAACATATATAATACACTTATAAAAATAAAAATAAATATATCAAATAGTCAGTCAAAATGGGAGGAACAATTAAAACAGAAATGATTTAGAATGGAAAAAAATTTAAGATCTGCCTTTTTGACTGTCAATAAATTCAAACATAAAATGGTTACAATACAGAATTAATCACCGTATACTAGCAACAAATTCAATATCTCAAAAAAATAAACATAATAAACAATGATTTATGTGACCTATGCCAAACATCAACAGAGACATTGAAACACTTATTCTGGAGCTGTCCAAAAACTAAAAATTTTAATATCAGAAATTGAACATTGGCTCAATGCATCCTTAAACTGTAACATTATGTTCACAGAATTAAATATAATATATGGTATTACAGATAAAACACAATACTCTGAGATAAGTAATCTTATAATTTTAACAATAAAAAAATATATATACAACAAAATATACAAAAAGAAAACACTATCTGTATCTATCAAGCTAAAGCTGCAATTAAAAATTTGTAAAAATTGGGAATAAATCAAAATAGATCTCCCAAGAATATAGAACTTTTTGAAAAAATTAATACAGGAAAACTAGTATATCATTTATAATTATTATGCATGTGTGTATATTCATCTGTGTGAGCCCTTCAACTCCCTTTTTGTTGGCTCAGGGCAATATTATATTTGTAATTTTGTTCTTTATCATTGCCATGATTAGTGTTATTAGTATTTGTTCCTTATGCGTTTGCGTAGCTCTATAATGTGTGTCTGATGTTTTTGATTATTGGGGTCTCTCTCTCTCTCTCTCTCTCTCTCTCTCTCTCTCTCTCTCTCTCTCTCTCTCTCTCTCTCTGTGGTATTTGGTCAATCAGACATATGAGATCCTCGTACTCCCTAGCCAGGTGGAGTTGTAGGGGTTGATGTCAAAACCCTGGCCATGTACCATAATAAAATTTATTTAAAAAAAAAAAAAAAAAAAAAAAGTCTGTCACCAGTTATCGCGAAACATAATTTCTCGTTTTGGTCTGTGTGACCTTGAACTTTGACCCAATGACCTTCATTTAGTTTCATGCGCATCTACATTTAGTGATCTATCATCGGTGTAAGTTTGAAGTCTGTAAGTCTTCCCGTTTTTTGAGGAATTTGTGGACACAGATCCTGGGAAGAATGATAATAATAATAACTAGACTTTGTCAAGACAAAGACATGGGCTTTCCAGTGTCCATGTAAAGATAGTCATGTCGAAGATAAGTAATCTTGATTAGTCTTCTGTCCTTGATCTATGTTTCACGCAAGTCAGGCAGACTTACTGACATAAGTTTTATGTTCCTGTGTTAAGTCTGTCACCAGTTATCGCATTATATCAGATTCTGCGTTTTGACCTGTCTGACCTTGATCTTTGACCCAATGACCTTGGAAAACATACAGTTCTAAGGCAAGTCATGGAGACTAACTGACATTGACCTTCAGACCCAATGATCTTGAAAAAGTGTACAGTTATAGAGAAAATCAAGGAGAATATCTGACATTAGTTTGTTGTTCCTGTGTTGAGTCTGTCACTAATTATCGCATTACAAAAGATTTCACGTTTTGGCCTGTTTGACATTGACCTTTGAACCACTGACCTTGAAAAAGCACACCGCTCTAGAGAAAGCCAAGGAGACTAACTGACATGATGTTCCTGTATTTAGTCTGTCAGTTCACACATTACATAAGATTTCACGTTTTCACCACTGTGACCTTGACCTTTTACCCTATGACCATAAAAAAGTGAACACCTCTAGAGCAAGTCATGGAGGCTATATGACATAATTTTTATGTTCCTGTGTTAAGTCTTTCACCAGTTATCGCAGAACACAAAATTACACGTTTTGGTCTCTGTGACCTTTACCTTTGACTTTGAAGAAATAGATTCTTCTAGAGAATCTCTAGGAGACTAATTGACAGACGTTCCATGTTCCTGTGGTAAGTCTATCACCAGTTATCGTGTAACATAAACTTTCATGTTTTCGTCCCTGTGACCTTGATCTTTGACCCTATGACCTTGAAGATTGTACACAGTTTGTATTGCGGTACATACAATTTCACGTTTTGGTCTCTGTGACCTTGCCCTTTCACCCTATGAGCTTGAAAAGTATACAGACCTAGAAAATGTCGAGGAAACTAAATGACAAAAGTTTCATGTTCCTGTGTTACCTACATTAAATTTCACGTATTGGTCTCTGTGACCTTGACTTTTGACACAATGACCTTGACTTAGATTCATGCACATCTGTAGTTGATGATCTACCATCCGTGTAACTTTGAAGTCTGTAAGTCTTCCCGTTTTTGAGGAATCTGTGTTCAAAATTCCTGGGAATAAAAAAAAAATAATAATAATAATAGTAATGATAATAATAATAATAATAATATTAATAATAACAATAACTAGACTTTGTCAAGACAAAGACATGGGCTTTTCAGTGTCCATATAAAGACGTCATGTCAAAGATAAGTAATCGTGTTTAGTCTTTTGTCCATGATCTATGTTTTATGCAAGTCAGGGAGACTAACTGACATAAGTTTTATGTTTCTGTGTTTAAGTCTGTCACCAGTTTTGACTTCTGTGACCTTGCCCTTTTGACCTACCTAATGAGCTTGAAAGAGTATATAGTTCTAGGGAAAGTCAAGGAAAATATCTGACATAAGTTTGGTGTTCCTGTATTAAGTCTTTCACGAGTTATCGTGGAACATAAAATTTCACGTTTTGGTGACTTTGACCTTGACTTTTGACCCTATGACCTTAAAAAAGTACACATTTAACATAACGTCTAGCAGACTATATAATTCTAGAGAAAGTCCAGGAGACTAATTGAGAGAAGTTTCTTGTTCCTCTGTTAAGTATGTCACCAGTTATTGCATTACATATGATTTCACTTTTTAACTTGTGGCCATGACTTTTGACCCAATGACCTTGAAAGAGTATACGGTTCTAGAAAATGTCGAGGAGAACAATTGATATGAGTTTCATGTTCCTGCCTTGAGTCTGTCATCAGTTATCTCGGAAGATAAAATTTCACGTTTTGGTCTCTGTGACCTTGATATTTGATCTTATGACCTTGAAAAAAGATACAGTTCTAGAGAAGGTATGAGAGACTAACTGACAGAAGTTTCATGTTCTTGTATTAAGTCTGTCACCAGTTATCGCGGATAATAAAATTTTCACGTTTTGGTCTCTGTGACCTTGACCTTTGATCCTATGACCTTCAAGAAGTAATACAGTTCTAGAGAAAGACTAGGAGACTAATTGACAGAAGTTAAGGAATCTGTGCCCAAAAATCCTGGGAATAATAATAATAACAGAACAAAACTAAGAGATCTTTCCACTGACTTTGCGGGGATTTAGATATAGTACTTTTCAGCATATCCATATTAGATGCAGTTTTATGTATATGACTCTGTGGGATTTAGGTATGTTTTTTTTTTCTTTTCAGCACGTCCATATTAGACGCAACAGGACTATGATATCACTCTGAAGACGTATTTTCCAATGATTATGCTTTTTTTAAAAATGGTTTGAACTATAATAAATTGCCAGGAGTCTCTATAGTTTCACCATCTTCACAGAAATTTTTTTCTTGACAAACCAGTTGCGTTGTATATTTAATGCTGGGCACAGGTATTCAACTGCTACGTCACACGAAACCTCATAATGGATTTTGCATTCAGCTGACTACAGTTTCACAGAAAATGTTAATATATATATAAATATGAGGATTGTTTTTCATTTTTGGAATAAAAATATGTAATATATATACAATGACCCATGAAAAGAAATGAAGTGCTGCACATAATTTTTCCTTGAGCCATTGCATGTACATTCCATATTTTTTTCCAAAAAGAAAAAACAAATTATTCATGAAAACGTCATCTATTTGTCGTGACTGAAAATTAGTGGACAGGTCCAAAAAGATAAACCAAACTTGTTAAATAAGCAATTTGATATTTTCAATACGTAAACGTGCATCCATTGAACTCTTCTTTCTTTGTTATCATGCCACAGGATCTACACTTCCAATTGGACATTCTTCTTGCCATAGACAAAGATGAGAAATTAACAACCAAGCTCTACGACAACCGTGATGATTTTGGCTTTCGATTTTCGCTCTCCAAAGGAAATCAACATTTAGCATCTCAGTTTAATTTTACTTACAGGTATATCGACAATGTCCTGTCTATAAATAATTCAGTATTTCAGAATTACCTCGGCCAGATGTATCCTGTGGAGCTAGAGATCAATGAGACGACAAAGACCAACACATCTGCTTATCACCAAGATTTACTCTTGTCGATAGGAAAGGAAGGTCAACTTCACACCTCCCTCTATGACAAACGCGACGATTTCAATTTCTTTATCACAAACTTCCCGTTTCTAAGTAGCTATGTTCCATCTTCTCCTGACTATGGCGTTTTCATTTCACAACTTATACGTTATGCCAGGGCATGATCCTCTTATCAGTTTTATTCTAAGAGCTAGCCGGCTCGCCAATAAACTACTTAAACAAAGTTACGTTGTTGAACGCTTGACATCGTCAAACACAGGCATATTAGATAGTATTCTAGAGGCCGACCACGGACAAGTGACTCCTTTTCGCCAATAGTGCTTCACAGTGAACTTGACCTTTTCACCAAACTTGACTTTTTCACCAAACTTGACTTTTTCACCGAATTTGACTTCAACGAACTAAAAGGTTTCCATGGAAAGTATGCGACGAATGTGGCATGCCAGCAGAGGACGCTGACTCCTCCTGGACACCCGGTTCTATCCCGTTTGGGATTCACAGTTGTTCCTCATGTTGAGACCATTTGCAGATCTAATACGGCGTGTTCTAATGGACTTGAGTTTCGATTTTCAATTAGTACGTCTTCCCTTTTACGTTATCATGGATATCTATTTAGGAATTTCTTAATCAACGTATTTATGTTCATAATGTTTTTGACAATGGTACAATTATGCATCAAACGATCGTTTTGTGAAAATTATATTTCTGTGAAGATTGTGAAACTATAGAGAATCATGGCTATTAATTCCAGACCAAAACATTTGTAAAAACCAATCATAACCATTGGTAAATACGACTGGAAAGTGACCTCCCGAGCATTGTTTGTTGCATATAATATGGACGTACTGAACATACAAATACTATATCTAAATCCCCACACAGCCATATACACAAAACTTCATCTAATATGGACGTGCTGAACAGAAAAGTACTATATCTAAATCCCCACACAGTCATGTACACAAAACTGCATCTAATATGTACGTACTGAACAGAAAAATACTATATCTAAATCCCCATACAGCCATATACACAAAACTGCATATAATATGGACGTGTTGAACAGAAAAATACTATATCTAATTCCCCACACAGCCATATACACAAAACTGCATATAATATGGACGTGTTGAACAGATAAGTACTATATCTAAATCCCCACACAGTCATGTACACAAAACTGCATCTAATATGGACGGTCTGAAAAGTACTATATCTAAATCCCCACACAGTCATGTACACAAAACTGCATCTAATATGGATGGTCTGAAAAGTACTATATCTAAATCCCCACACAGTCATGTACACAAAACTGCATCTAATATGGACGTGCTGAAAAGTACTATATCTAAATCCCCACATAGTCATATACACAAAACTGCATCTAATATGGACGTGCTGAAAAGTACTATATCTAAATCCCCACACAGTCATATACACAAAACTGCATCTAATATGGACTTGCTGAACAGTACAGTACAGTATCTAAATCCCCACACAATCATGTACATTAACTGCATCTAGTGTGGGTGTGCTAATCAGAAAAATAATGGTCTATCCGCACACAGTCACATACAAAACAATGGTCTATCCCCACACAGTCACATACAAAATAAGGCTCTATCCCCACACAGTCACATACAAAGTAATGTTCTATCCCCACACAGTCATATACAAAATAAGGCTCTATCCCCACACAGTCACATACAAAATAATGTTCTATCCCCACACAGTCACGTACAAAATAAGGCTCTATTATCACACTGTCACATACAAAATAATGTTCTATCCCCACACAGTCACGTACAAAATAAGGCTCTATCCCCACACAGTCACATACAAAATAATGTTCTATCCCCACACAGTCATATACAAAATAAGGCTCTATCCCCACACAGTCACATACAAAATAATGTTCTATCCCCACACAGTCACGTACAAAATAAGGCTCTATTATCACACCGTCACATACAAAATAATGTTCTATCCCCACACAGTCACGTACAAAATAAGGCTCTATCCCCACACAGTCACATACAAAATAATGTTCTATCCCCACACAGTCACATACAAAATAATGGTCTATCCCCACACAGTCACATACAAAGCAATGGTCTATCCCCACACAGTCACATACAAAATAAAGCTCTATCCCCACACAGTCACATACAAAATAATGTTCTATCCCCACACAGTCACGTACAAATTAAGGCTCTATCCCCACACAGTCACATACAAAATAATGTTCTATCCCCACACAGTCACATACAAAATAATGGTCTATCCCCACACAGTCACATACAAAACAATGGTCTATCCCCACACAGTCACATACAAAATAAGGCTCTATCCCCACACAGTCACATACAAAATAATGTTCTATCCCCACACAGTCACGTACAAAATAAGACTCTATCAACACACTATCACATACAAAAAATGCTTTATCCCCACACAGTCACATACAAAAACTGAATCTAGTATGTGGGTGCTGAACAGAAAAATACTATATCTGAATCCCCACGCAGTCATATACACAAATCTGTATCTAATATTGACGCGCTGAACAGAAAAATACTATATCTAAATCCCCACGCAATCATGTATACAAAACTGTATCTAATATGGACATACTGAACAGAAAAGTACTATATCTAAATCCCCACACAGTGATATAAACAAAATTGCATCTAATATGGACATGCAGAAAAGTACTACATCTAAATCATCACACAGCCATATACACAAACTTTTTGCGGATACTGACCTATTTCTAATGGAACTTTGACATCATGCCAAAAACATGTATTTGTCACCAATATATAGATAACAAAAGTCAACAACGCTTTTTTTTACAACTAAAAGTCTACATCCGAGTATAATACAAAACAGTTTTATTGCATTTTAACATTTTTTAATAGTTCCCCTAGAGTGGGCGTAAGTGACATATTTGTTGTACATTTTAGTATACATTTCAAAAGTGACATAATAAAATTGGCTATAACTTTTGAAGATTGAGCATTGGTATTTGATTTGTACAATCTTTCTGATCGTCCATTTAATAAATAGCATGACAGATGAACACGTGACGTACAAAGCCAATTAAAACAAAACATTCACTTGGCATTAACTTTGGAATATAAGGACTGTAGCTTTTATGTTATACACGTATAATCCATGATACTTATTTTGTCCAACACCACCTATGATTCTGCACGTAAATACACTGAAGTTGATATAAAAAATATGCTGGAATTTCAAATAGACAAAATATTTGTAATGTTCGGAGACGTGGTCTTTCAACAAATTGTCGGCATTCCTATGGTAACCCTAACCCTAACCCTAACCCTGTTCCCTTATTCATATGAAGCAGAGTTCATTCAGAAATTGCTGAATCAAAAGAAGAAAAAGCTAGCAGTGTCCTTCAATTTAACATTTAGATATATACACGACCTTATGACAATTGATAATGACAATTTTCATACATATGTCAATGCAATATATCCCAGCGAACTAAGAATTGAAGATACAACAGAATCAAGCACACACGCTTCATACTTAGACATTTCACTTACTATATACACACACGGGAAATTAGTAACTAAGCTATACGACAAACGCGACTATTTCGGCTTTCCCATTGTAAATTTTCCACATTTAAGTAGTGATATCCCACAGTCACCCGCATAGGGATTTATATTTCACAAATGATCCGATATGCCAGGCGTGTTCAACATATGAACGTTTCATATACAGATATAAACTGCTCACTGACAAGTTATTGACACAGGGATATCGAAAACCGCGTTTGATGTCAACGTTCCGCAAATTGTACGGTCGGTATAAGTCTTGTTTGCGATTACTCTATTCATTAGGTGAAATGTTGAGTTGCCTTTTCGTTGGCGGTTGTTGTTATCTCTGTACCAAGGGTACGAGAGTTCATTCCTCACGTATTTCATTTGGACTCACGGCGGGTGTGGCCGGTCGACAGGGGATACTTACTCCTCCATGGCACCTGATCCCGCCTATATTTCCAGACGGCCGTGTTTGTCCAATTTTACTAGATTTGTATCTATATCCTGGCCATCCTAAAGATAATACTTTCGTATCTGAGATGTTTTATATAAATAGCAAATCCATATGGTGCTATGACTTTTGACTTCGTGACATAGGCAATACCGTTTGATCTATTTCATTTTTATCGTTGCGATAATTTATGAAATATGAGGCGTAAAACTTTGATATTTTAAATGCACAATCGTTCTGATGTTACCATGACCTTATGACCTAGATAATATCACATAATCTACTGTTTTAGATATTATAAGCATAATACCAAAGTTATAATGCTCAAGGCGATCGTTTCTGTCAAAAAGACTTCATCAGTTGAGCTCAAATTAAAAATGTATCTGTATTTTCTAAAGAGAAAGTGGTATCATACAAGGTCAAAAAATAAATCTAAAAGTATAGCCGAAATCCGTCTAAGGGTAACCACTGTAAAAAAGATGACTATCTTAGCTTTAGAAAACTTTGGAATTTAAATAGTGTTATCAGTGCCAAATATTACTTATTAGTATAAGATTATCAGCTGGTACAAAATTCCAGGTACTAGGTTTTAAATCCGTTAAAATGTTAACTAACAATTTAAATGCATAATAACTCTTGATGTTTACATACCGATTGTTACTTCCTTCACTGCAAGTATGCAGACCAATTGCGTTGTATATTCAATGCTGGACACACAGCTATTCAGCTGTTACGTCATATGAAACCTACCCCGTAATGAATTTCGCATCCAGCTGACTGCAGTGTCACAGAAAATGCTGATGTATATAAATATAAAGATTGTTTTTCATTTTTGGAAGAAAACATGTATTGTACATAAAATGTCTCATGCAAAAATTGATGTGCTGCACGGAATTTTTTCATGAACCATTGCATGTACATTTCATATTTTTCTTTTTTCAAAAATAGATAACGAAATCGTCATCTATTTGTCTCTGACTGAAAATTAGTGGACTGTTCCAAAAAGATAAACCTAACTAATTAAATAAGCAATTTGATATTTTCAATACGTAAACGTGAATCTATTGAATTTTGTTCTTGTTTATTATAACAATATTTTTGTTATCATGCAATTCAATAACACCACAGGATCTACATTTCCAATTGAACATTTTTCTTGCTATAGACACTGATGGGGAATTAACAACCAAGCTTTATGACAACCGTGATGATTTTGGCTTTCGATTTGTCATCTTTTCACATAGAAGTAGCAATATCACTTTTTCGCCAGCAAATTGTGTTTTATATTTCGTAGATGACCAGCTAGACCAGGCGTGTTCAACATATGAACATTTCATAAATAGAAGCAATTTGTTGTCCGTTTGACATAGGATGGCGTGACGGGGTAACTTTTTGATTATCATACGGACTCACCTTTCGGATATGACAAGCTGCATGGAAAAACGATTTATTCAACTGCTGAATCAAAAGAAGAAAAAGTTAGCGGTGTCCTTTAATTTGACATTTAAATATATCGACAACGTTTTGTCAATTAATAATGACAATTTTCATACATATGTCAATGCGATATATCTCAGCGAACTAGAAATTAAAGATACAACAGAATCAAGCACACGCTTCATACTTAGACATTTTACTTAATATAAACACAGACGGGAAATTAGCAACTGAGCTATACGATAAACGCGACGATTTCGGCTTTCCCATCGTAAATTTTCCACATTTAATTAGTAATATCCCTCAGTCACCCGCATATGGAGTTTATATTTCACAAATGATCCGATATGCCAGGGCGTGTACAACATATGAAGATTTCATATACAGAGGTATACTACTCAACGTTTCGCAAATTTTACTGTTGGTATAATAGTCTTGTTTCCGACTACTCTGTTTCACTAAGTGAAATGTTGAATTGCCTTTTCGATGGCGGTTGTTTAGACGTCTGTACCAATTGTGACGAGGATACACTCCTCACGTGTTTCATTGGATTTGACTGTGACTCACGGCGGGTGTGACCGGTCGACAGGGGATGCTTACTCCTCCATGGCACCTGATCCCACCTCTTTTTTTCCAGAGGTCCGTGTTTGTCCAATTTTCCCGGATTTGTATCTATGTACTGGACATTCTATTGATTTATACTTTGGTATCTGAAATTTTTTATATTAATACTCTCTGATGCATGGAGACAAGTAGAAACGATGACTCTGGTCAGTGCAATTTTAATGTCATACTTTTTTTTTTACCTAAGATTCAGATTGCAGGTCAAGAAAGGGTTCGCAAGAATCTAGCCCGCCAGGTTAAATGAATTTGACTATACTTGTATTCTTATATAGTTGTTGTCACAAGGATGTCAGACATCGATTTTTATATGTTTATTTGTTTTAAACATATTCACATCGGTTGTATTAAAAGCGTTTCACTGAGTGAAATGTTGAATTGTCTGTTCATTGTCTTTACTGACTATGACGAGGACTGAGTCGTCAGTTACATCGTATTTCATTTGAATTTAACTGTGAACAAACGTGACCGAGATAATGGATGCTTATTCCCCGTGGCACCTGATTCCTCACAGAATTTTCAAAGGTCTCTTTGTGTCCAATTGCGTTGTATTTCGCTGGACTTTTTCTCTCCGGTATACATGGTGATTTCAGACTGATGATATGTATATACCCGATAAAAACAATACACTGATTCTAAGAAAACCAATAACAATGGCCACCCCATTACCTCCAATCGAGTTCAGAAAACCATAAATGTGTTATCTAGGATCTCGAGTATCGGAGGGTGTCCTTCGTATTATAATTAAAACTTGATTACTTTAAAGCAGCACTAGTAGTGTATCCATATAAAAGATACAAAGTTCTCATTAATTACACTTGCACATATTGGCTTTTAAAACAATTTTACGAATGTGAAAATAATAAAGATATTAGTGAGCAAATTCAATAAAATACTAAAGTATAAAATTCGCATTATTGAATTAACTTACATTACGTATTTTTAAACTATTATTGCTAATTGCTATCAAAGCATTATTTTAGCTAAGCAGGTGTTCAGATGTTATGAAAGGAACTAAAAAGGGGCTAATGATTTCATAATGCATCGTTTCCGAGATCCGGAACAGTTCAGAAATTATAACCCACTGATCATGTGACTTTGAGTAAATTTGGGACACTTTATTCATGGTGAATACGAATTTTCTATGGAGGGTAAAGAAAATCAATATAAATAAAAAAGGATGTGCTCATATGTGGTGCCATGTAGTAAATCGGATTCCGGGGAGAAAAATATCCAGATAAATATCCATGGATGAAGGACAATTCATTTAAATTCCCAATAAAAAATATAAACCTACAGCTGAAGCGTAGTAGGTCTATGGTACGCCATCAAGAATGTTTATATGTTAAATCTTTATTGTAAGACCTTTTGTATCAATTTGAACTTATCATTTATCAGGTTATACGAAGACTACTGTAGGTGACCGCCATTTTGTCCAAAATATGCCTTAAATTTTGTCACGTGGTGATGAAAGGCACATGACAGAGAGTGAAATGTCAAGGGATCTTGGAAAAGACGTATTACATTGATAATGACGAAACTGGGGTTTTGTAAAACCCTACCTGCGAATTAAAAAAAACACCATGAAAGAAAATATAATAAAGGATTAAGAATTCTGTTTCATAGTACCGCTGTCACTAGGTTTTAATATGCATAATCTCACTGAGGTACCGAAAGAGCCGTTGTAGAGTGCTCAATTAACAAACAGAGGATAGCGGGTTCAAGCCTCGGCGGAGGCGACTGGCTTTTCCTGTCGTTAAGATGAAACGTTAAAGAACCCTTCCGGGCATAGACCAAAATTCAAAGCTCTTCCCCGGCATTTGGTGACGTCTCCATATGAGTGAATGATTCTTGAATGGAACGTTAAACAACAATACAACAACAACAACTGAGGTGCCGAAATCACTACTGTCCGTGGAGCTCACTTCGCCGGAAAATAGGAATACTTAACTTAAATGTTAAACTTTGAATCATCGAGGTGAATGAAATATATCTTACTGGAGTTGTTGAATTATATAATAATACACAATACAAATTCCATGGAGATAGTCTTTTGCAATGTTAAAAACGTCTCCCGCCGGACACGGTTTTGTCATGTGCTTACTATGACGTTAGTAGTCAGCGGTTCCAAATATTCCTTGGGCTATCAAATGTACAAGGAAAGTACTCTCCGACAAATCCGAATGATATAGTGATTATATATAAAAAGTAGAATTCCGAAAACTTTTCAGTATTATTAATAACAAAAGCGGCAACACAAATGCTAAATACGACCGTTTCTGTCAATTAGACAGTCCGACAGATGAGCTCGAATTAAATGATAAATGTATATTTCAGAAGGAAAACAAGTCGTATCATTCAAGGCGAAATAATAAAGTTATGACTCTAAATTGCCAGTCTTAGCTTTTGAGAAATTTAGAATTCATATAGAACAATTCCAGCGAAATATTACTTTAGTATAAAATAATTAAATATGATACAAGGGCATTTTTAATTGTATATGATGGATGCATATACATCCTCCACATTTTTTCATGGAATGCCACCAATAGTGTTTTAAACATAAATAATATATAATAAATCTCAGATACCAAAGTATAAACCAATAGAATGTCCAGGAAATAGATACAGATCCGGTAAAAATGGATAATCACGGACCTCTGGCAAATATATATGCTATAGGCATATAATTTATCATTTAGGTAGTTTATCATCCTATGTTCACTGAAAATTAAAAATTATGGAGTTTTGAAAAATATTTTTAAAATATAAAAACCTCAGATACCAAAGCATAAATCAATAGAATTTCCGGACATAGGTACAAATCAGGTAAAAATGGACAAACACGGACCTCTGGAAACCAAGAGATTGGATCAGGTGCCATGGAGGAGTAAGTATCCCTGTCGACCGGTCACACCACAGTCAAGTCCAGTGAAATACGTGAGGAGTGAATCCTCGATATCCATGTGTCAATAATTTGTCAGTGAGTACTTTACGTCTGTATATGAAATCTTCATATGTTTTACACGCCCTGGCATATCGGATCATTTGTGAAATATAAATTCCATATGCGGGTGACTGATGGATATTACTACTTAAATGTGGAAAGTTTACGATGGGAAGGCCGAAATCGTCGCGTTTGTCATATAGCTTAGTTGCCATTTCCCGTCTGTGTCTATATTAAGTAAAATGTCTATGTATGAAGCGATAAAAAATATGATAGTGCAAAAGTATTTTCCTAATAATTGTTGGGAAAGCTTTGTCACTCAGTCGGTCTAAGTATTTGTGTTGGTACGATTTGTCTGGGTGCGAGTTTTCCTTGCAACTTCACTCAACCACAAATCTGGTAGACATCTTCGAAGACGCCATGTATTGTTTCAGTTTCCATGTAAACACAAAAATAGTGTTGATTTTTTTATATTTCAACGTTAAATTATATTGTCGAGTGACTTTTTATGGCAAAAAATTGTTTCATGATTATTACACACTTTCCGAAAAAGATATTCCTAACTTACATAATGCTGCTTAAAATAAAATGTTATTGATAAGTCGATGGTTACTAATGTCACGGATGTGATATTTATATATATATATATCAAATAGTCAGTCTGGTCGTATTGGTGTTGACGTACATGTATTTACTAACATATAACTTCAATTATGCCTCTTCACTCCTTTGTATGAATGTGCATAGCGATTTTTGTGTGATTGCATCAGTGAAAAATAGTGACGGACAGACTGACCAATTGACTGATTTTTTTTTTAAATATTGCATACGTATATATATATATATATATATATATATATATATATATATATATATATACAGTTTAAATAAATTGTATTTAATCCGCGTAAATGTAATATTAATTATAGTTTTCCGAAATAAACATATATATAAAATTTATCCTAATTTTATTTGCAAGTGTTGAAATTATTTAGAAATCTATGCATGTATATGTATGTTGTTTCGAACTCCGAAATATATTTATTGTGATATATGATCCGGTGAGAGTATATTAAGTACACTTACATACTTTTACAAGTTTGCAGGGACACAAAGTAGATGTACTATTTAATATACGCCGCTTAATAGTTTTACAAAACGTAAAATGACATCGAATGTTGTTGTCTCTTTGACCTTCTCACAATCCAGGAAAACGTTCAATGGTTTGAATAACGATCAAGTGGTATGCTTTGAAAAAGTGTGATTTCCACAAAATAATACAAGAGTTATATACTGGTGTTGGTTTATAGAAATTCATATGAAGTTTATATTTAGTATATAGGCTATCTGTTTATTCTTTGTTCCAGCGTGACACAGCATGGATGATGAGAATTTATTGCTTAACCTCAATACCGAGGTATCGGAAAGACTGGGCTTTATAACGATTCTGATGTCTGCTTTTCTTATTTTTGGATTATTTGGTAATGTTACAGTGTTGTCAGTTTACTTAAGTAATCTAAAGTGTTTAAAGAACAAATGGTATTTGCCGATATGTATAATCGTAGACATGATAGCAACAGTGATTTCGTCGACATTTTTTATTACGATAACACAGATGTTTTTGATTTATCCGTCAGACGCTTTATGTAAAACTTTTTACGTCATGGTGTTCTTTTCCCTTACGATATCTGGCTTATTTGTTGTATTCATCGCCTTAGACAGATATTTTAAAGTATGCAAACCATTGGAGTCCAATATCATTCTGGACAAAAAGCATCACAGCTTTGTTGGTATTATTTTGGTTTCGTTATGTTGTTCTGTTCCATTAGCAGAGGTTGCTGGTTTAAAGAAAACTCAGATTTTGATTGGAAACAAAACGATATACGGACATATTTGTTTTCACGGAGAAAGTGGAATGCACATTCTTGGAGTAATTCATCTCTCCTTTGTTTGCGTAATTTTTACCGGAATACTTTTGTCGTCAGGTGCTCTGTATATATGCATCGGAAAAACACTATATCAAAAAATTGTTAAAAGGAAAATTGAACTGCGAACTTCAAATAAAAGTTACAAAAAATCTAAAACCTCAAATCAGGGTAGAGAAAGGCTACCGGGAAACCGTCAGCGTCAACAAAAGCAACCAGAAGACATTTTGTATCAAAGAAGACAATCGGGGTGCAATTTGAATCTGGAAACTGATTCATGTACAACAGAGGATGGCAAAAATCCAACCAAACATGTTCATATAAGGTCTGTGTCCTTATGGAGAAAAGTTAAAAGACAAAAATCTAAAAACAACTTTAATGCAATGTTCATTGTTATGTATATTGTGTATAGCGTCTCCTATATCCCACCCATGTTAATGTTTTTGATTGGGAAACTAGATACATCATATTATACAAACGTCACTTCCTCTACACTTTGTTTTGTCGTACTTTGTACGTCGTTATTTATCATAAGTCATGTTGCCAACCCATATATCTACGCCATATTTGATATGTCTTTTCGAAAACAGTTAAAACAGAAATGTAAAATGGATAGAACAAAGTGTTTAGAATGCTTTCACAATGTATGCTGCAACAAAGCGTCGGTATAGATATACTGGATTGTGTTAGTATGCTGCAACACAGCGTCATTATAAATATATTGGACTGTGTTAAACTAAGTATGCTGTAAAACAGCGTCAATATAGATATATATTGGACTGTGTTAAACTAAGTATGCTGTAAAACAGCGTCAATATAGATATATTGGACTGTGTTAAACTAAGTATGCAGCAACACAGCGTCAATATAGATAAATTGGACTGTGTTAAGCTAAGTATGCTGTAAAACAGCGTCAATATAGATATATTGGACTGTGTTAAGCTAAGTATGCTGTAAAACAGCGTCAATATAGATATATATTGGACTGTGTTAAGCTAAGTATGCAGCAACACGGCGTCAATATAGATATATTGGACTGTGTTAAACTAAGTATGCTGTAAAACAGCTTCTGTATAGACATATTAAACGGTGTTAGCATGCTGCAATACAGCGTCAGTATAAATATATTGGACTGTGTTAAGCTAAGTATGCAGCAACACGGCGTCAATATAGATATATTGGACTGTGTTAGTATGCTGCAACACAGCGTCAGTATAGATATATTGGACTGTGTTAGTTTGCTGCAATAAAGCGTCAATATAGATATATTGGACTGTGTTAGTTTGCTGCAATAAAGCGTCAATATAGATATATTGGACTGTGTTAGTTTGCTGCAATAAAGCGTCAATATAGATATATTGGACTGTGTTAGTTTGATACAACACAGCGTCAATATAGATATATTGGACTGTGTTAGTTTGATACAACACAGCGTCAGTATAGATATATTGGACTGTGTTAGTTTGATACAACACAGCGTCAGTATAGATATATTGGACTGTGTTAGTTTGATACAACACAGCGTCAATATAGATATATTGGACTGTGTTAGTTTGATACAACACAGCGTCAGTATAGATATATTGGACTGTGTTAGTTTGATACAACACAGCGTCAATATAGATATATTGGACTGTGTTAGTTTGATACAACACAGCGTCAGTATAGATATATTGGACTGTGTTAGTTTGATACAACACAGCGTCAGTATAGATATATTGGACTGTGTTAGTTTGCTGCAATGAAGCGTCAATATAGATATATTGGACTGTGTTAGTTTGATACAACACAGCGTCAGTATAGATATATTGGACTGTGTTAGTTTGATACAACACAGCGTCAGTATAGATATATTGGACTGTGTTAGTTTGATACAACACAGCGTCAGTATAGATATATTGGACTGTGTTAGTATGCTGCAACACAGCGTCAGTATAGATATATTGGACTGTGTTAGTATGCTGCAACACAGCGTCAGTATAGATATATTGGACTGTGTTAGTTTGCTGCAATAAAGCGTCAATATAGATATATTGGACTGTGTTAGTTTGCTACAACACAGCGTCAATATAGATATATTGGACTGTGTTAGTATGCTGCAACACCGCGTCAGTATAAATATATTGAACTATGTTAAACTAAGTATGCTGTAAAACAGCGTCAATATAGAGCTAAGATAGTCATTGTTTACAGTGGTTGTTTGACATTGTATTATACCACTTATCTGTAGAAAATACACATACTTTTCAAATTTGAACAAAATTGACAGAAACGATATCGTCTTGAGCATTATAACTTTGGTATTATGTTTATAATATATATATATTGGACTGTGTGCAACTAAGTCAGTATAGATATACTGTGTTAGTATGCTGTAAAACAGCGTCAGTATAAATATATTGAACTGTGTGAAACTTAGTATGCTGCAACACAGCGTCATTGAAATGTAGATTGGCAATTGAATGTAGACTACCCTTGAAATGTAGATTGGCAATAGGATGTAGAATGCCTTTGACATGCAAACGTATATAAGGTTTTTGTGTAGTAAATTTCGTCACTTTATCCTTATTTCAACAATTCATGTAGTGTGAATGAATAATGCAATGTTAAATGAGTATCTACAGTAGCTGCAGACCTCTACTTTAGTAATCTTGCCATATGATACTACACTATTTCAACAACAAACATTTTCAAATTGATATATTATACGCAATATACACTGATATCATGGATCTTGTACAGAGTAAATGACTGCGAGTCAACAGAAGAGAGTCTCTGGAAAAATTTCCAGAAAGATGTAACTAACGTGTTATTTTAATGTTAATTTTGCGATAAATATTTTTTAATTTTATGTTTTAGTAAGTGACAAGTTTTTGTTACGCTTTTGAATGACAATAAATGATTCACTTCTTCAATTTTGCATTGATAATTTGGTGGAAAAGCTAATATCAAATCATCTGTGGTACAACGATAGACGTGTATTTTGTCAGACACAACTTAAACTGGTATAACGTCATCAGAAGCAACGTCAGATTGACGTATACTTTGTCATTAGAAGTAACTTCAGATTGACGTGTACTTTGTCCTCAGAGGTAACTTCAGATTGACGTGTACTTTGTCCTCAGAGGTAACTTCAGATTGACGTGCACTTTGTCATCAGAGGAAACTTCAGATTGACGTGTACTTTGTCCTCAGAGGAAACTTCAGATTGACGTGTACTTTGTCCTCAGAGGTAACTTCAGATTGACGTGCACTTTGTCATCAGAGGAAACTTCAGATTGACGTGCACTTTGTCCTTAAAGGTAACTTCAGATTTACGTGCACTTTGTCCTTAAAGGTAACTTCAGATTGACGTGTAATTTGTCCTCAGAGGTAGCTTCAGATTGACGTGTACTTTGTCATCAGAGGTAACTTCAGATGGACCTGTACTTTGTCCTCAGAGGTAGCTTCAGATTGACGTGTACTTTGTCATCAGAGGTAACTTGAGATTGACGTGTACTTTGTCCTCAGAGGTAACTTGAGATTGACGTGTACTTTGTCCTCAGAGGTAACTTCAGATGGACCTGTACTTTGTCCTCAGAGGTAGCTTCAGATTGACGTGTACTTTGTCATCAGAGGTAACTTGAGATTGACGTGTACTTTGTCCTCAGAGGTAACTTGAGATTGACGTGTACTTTGTCCTCAGAGGTAGCTTCAGATTGACGTGTACTTTGTCCTCAGAGGTAACTTCAGATGGACCTGTACTTTGTCCTCAGAGGTAGCTTCAGATTGACGTGTACTTTGTCATCAGAGGTAACTTGAGATTGACGTGTACTTTGTCCTCAGAGGTAACTTGAGATTGACGTGTACTTTTTTATCAGATGTAACATCCGATTGACGTGAACTTTATCATCAGAGGAACTTCAGATGAACCTGTACTTTGTCATCAGAGGTAAATTGGTAATATAATGTAGATAGCGAGTGTAATGTATAATGCCAATAATGGCATTAGAATGTAGACTACCATTGAAATGTAGATCGTCAATATGATGTATAATACCATTCTATGTAGATTGGCAATAGGATGTAGGATGGCATTGAAATAGAGATAAACAGGTATTGGTACTGCAAAGTTTTATGGGACAAAAATATCCTAGTTAAATACTGGTACTACATAGACACATGTAACAGTTCTATGCGACAGAAATTTGCAATGTGAACATGGGTACTAAAAAGATGCACGTATCTGTTCTATGAAACAAAAAGTGTCCATATTGAACATGGGTACCACAGAGACACATGTATCTGTCCTATGGGACAAAAAATGTCACGGTGCTATATTGATACTACAGAAACACATGTATCTGTTCTATGGGACCAACAATGTCCATGTTGTAAATGTGTACTACAGAGATACATGTATCAGTTCTATGGGACAAATATTGTCCATGTGAACATGGGTACTAAAAGTTATACACATTTGTTCAATGACACAAAAAATGTTCGTATTGAACATGGTACTACAGAGATACATGTATTTGTTCTATGAGACTAAAATCGTCCATGTTGAATATGGGTACTATGGAGATACATGTATTTGTTCTATGAAACAGAAATCGTCCATGTTGAACATGGGTACTATGAAGATACAATATCTATTCTATGATACAAAAATTATCCATCTGAACATGGGTACTATGGAGATACGCATATCTGTTCTATAAAACAAAAATTGTCCATGTTGAACATGGGTACTACAGAGATACATGTATCTGTCCTATGGGACACAAAATGTCAAGGTTCTATATTGATACTACAGAAACACATGTATCTGTTCTATGGGACCAAAAATGTCCATGGTGAATATGGGTACTACATAGATACATATATCTGTTCTATGTAACAAAATATTGTGCCTTTTGAATATGGGTACTATGGAAATAGATGTATCAGTTCTATGGACCCAAAAATGTCTAGGTTTAGTATTTGTACTTTATAGATACATTTATCTGTTCTATGGGACAAAAAATGTCCAGGTTTTAGAGAGTTACTACAGAGATACATGTATCTGTTCTAGTGACAAAACGTACTTAAAAATTGATGCTAGGCGATGTATTCAAGTAGTTATAGGCAGCTCCATAGCGTGCCATTTGAATTTTGCCGCCAGGGGAGCGCTTTGTAACGGTTTTTTATGAGTCATCAGAAGCGGTAGGCCGAGCTCGAGTCAAGCTTGAATAGTTATCCTTGTACTAAGACTTGTAGAGTTACAAGTATGTACAAAGAGAGATCACTCTGTATAGACTGTATAGAGGAGACAAAGGGGCTATCACTCTGTATAGACTGAATAGATGAGACAAAGGGGAGATCACTCTGTATAGACTGTATGAGTAGGACAAATGGGGAGATCAGTGTGTATAGACTGTATAGATGAGATAAAGGGGAGATCACTCTGTATAGCCTGTATGAGTAGGACAAAAGGGAGATTACTCTGTATAGACTATAGGTGGAACAAAAGGGAGATAACTGTGCATAGACTCTATAGGTGAAACATCACTCCGTATAGACTGTACAGGTGGAACAAAGGGACATTACTCTGTATAGACTATAGGGATGGAACAAAAGGGAGGTTACTCTATATGGACTGTATGCACTAAACCAGAAAGGGAGGGTGGGTAGTGAAACAGGAAGTATAGAAATGGTAGCCATCTTGGCAATGGAATCATGGGATATCTAGTTTTTCAGACACTGCATAATCTCACGGCAGGAGAGAGATACACAGAACATGAAAGTGTGTGACGTTGTCAAAGTTTGCAAAAGTGATCATGTGTGTGTGTGTGTGTGTGTGTGTGTGTGTGTGTGTGTGTGTGTGTGTGTGTGTGTATGCGAGCTTGTGTGTGTGTGTGTGTGTGTGTGTGTGTGTGTGCTTTACGACAACCATGGTGATTTTGGCTTTCGATTTGTCATTTTGTCACATAGAAGTAGCAATATCACTTTTTCGCCAGCAAATGGTGTTTTATATTTCGTAGATGATCAGATATGCAAGGGCGTGTTCAACATATGAACATTTCATAAATAGGGGTAAACTGTTGTCCGTTTCTGATTATCATGGGGATGCGACAAAGAATCCTTTTTATTTTCAACATTTTAATGTCAATAAAGTGGATGTAAGTATCAATGCAGACAGTCTTTGCACTCGTCCTTTAGAACCTGACTTTGAAAACAACTTGTACTTGCGCTCATACTTGAGCTTATATCAAGGATTAGGTCGATTAGGAGAAGACTGGGCCCCTTCTGTGACCATTGACAACTATAGAAGAAGATATACCTTGTTGTGTTTGATATCAATCCTGTCAATCACGACAATTATGGGTTTAATAACTGAGCCCCAGCCGTGACCATTGAACACTATAGAAGAGGGTTTACCTTGTGGTGTTTTGATTTGACAGCTGATCAAGACAATGATCAGAGCAAGTTACACTGGATAAAAACAGGAAATTTACGCATCGAACTTCAATTTGCTCAACCTTTAGCAGAGAGTGTAAACTGCATTGTCTATGGAGAATTTGATAACGTATTTAGAAATCAACAAACAGAGAGAAGTGGCTATAGACTATTGAAACCATGCAAGGCTTGAATGCTCATCAACTCAATAGTATTTTATCACGAGACCCTTATGTAGGACCTTCGTTCGGCGGAGTATACCCAAGAGACGTTTTACCGGACTATCTAGCTTATGGCAAACATTCATTTAATTTTTATTACATAGGCTTAGTGTTTACCGTATGAAACGTGTACAAACAGTAAATTTCAATATCTCAGAAAAAAAAATAGGTAACGTTAATAAGGTTTTCATTGCTTATAACTTAATTATGGTATCAGGGGAATACCCCATCATCTAATCAATGTTCATTCACTCTAGACCTTAAAACTGGGGAAAACCCATCACTATACAGTTTATGATAGTTCAGATCCATACAAGATATACAGAGCGATCTCCCTTTGTACATACTTAGTACAAGCCTTAGTTCAAGCTGAGTCGAGCTCGGCCTACCGCTTCTCGCGCTTGCGCACTTGAAACAGGACTCTCGCCGACTAACTCACAGTTACGACCTCGGCGCAAGTTTCGGTTCTAAAAACAGATTCACTTTCAACCCAAAACTGGAAAAACCCAAACTCACTATAGCCGTTGACTTCTCGTGAACTCTTGTGACCTCTCGTGACCCCGACCTCTTGTAACGAAGGCTCTCATTGGCTCGTTAGCCAAGATGGCCGCCCCCACAACCTTCCACTTCCGGTCATAGACACATCTCCAAGCTCAACGATTGGCTCTTTCTCCTTATTGCCATGACAACATGACCTCACTTCCGTAAGACGCACTTCCGGTATGATCTCACTTCCGGCATGACGCACTTCCGGTTATGACGTCACAGGCGGATCCCGGACGGGCCATTTGAATTGACCAATCAGAAGCCAGGATTCTAATGACGTCATCAACAGCGCCACTGGTGACGCCCCCTGGCGGCAAAATTCAAATGGCCCGCCAGGGAGCTGCCTATAACTACTTACGAATTTACTATGGAGGGTAAAGGAAATCAATATAAATAAAAAAAGGATGTGCTCATATGTGGTGTCATGTAGTAAATCGGGTTCCGGGGAGAAAAATATCCAGATAGATATCCATGGATGAAGGACAATTCATTTAAATTCCCAATAAAAAATATAAACCTACAGCTGAAGCGTAGTAGGTCTATGGTACGCCATCAAAAATGGGAATTAAAAAAAAACACCATAAAAGAAAATATAATATAGGATTAAGAATTCTGTTTCATAATACCGGTGTCACTAGGTTTTAATATGCATAATCTCACTGAGGTACCGAGAGAGCCGTTGTAGAGTGCTCAATTAACAAACAGAGGATAGCGGGTTCAAGCCTCGGCGGAGGCGACTGGATTTTCCTGTCGTTCAGATGAAACGTTAAAGAATTGCCGTAAGTTCCGGGCATAGACCAAAATTCAAAGCTCTTCCCCGGCATTTGGTGACGTCTCCATATGAGTGAATGATTCTTGAGTGGAACGTTAAACAACAATACAACAACAACAACTGAGGTGCCGAAGTCACTACTGTCCGTGGAGCTCACTTCGCCGGAAAATAGGAATACTTAACCTAAATGTTAAACTTTAAAACATCGAGGTGAATGAAATATATCTTACTGGAGTTGTTGAATTACATAATAATACACAATACAAATTCCATGGAGATAGGCTTTTGCAATGTTAAAAACGTCTCCCGCCGGACACGGTTTTGTCATGTGCTTACTATGACGTCAGTAGTCAGCTGTTCCAAATATTCCTTGGGCTATCAAATGTACAAGGAAAGTACTCTCCAACAAATCCGAATGATATAGTGATTATATATAAAAAGTAGAATTACGAAATTTTTCAGTATTATTAATAACACCAACGCATTTACTAAAAAGCGGCAACACAAATGCTAAATACGACCGTTTCTGTCATTAAGACAGTCCGACAGATGAGCTCGAATTAAATGTTAAATGTATATTTCAGAAGGAAAAAAGTCGTATCATACAAGGGGAAATAATAAAGTAATGACTCTAAAATGACAATCTTAGCTTTTGAGAAATTTAGAATTCAAACAGAACAATCCCAGCGAAATATTACTTTAGTATTAAATAATTAAATATGATACAAGGGCATTTTTAATTGTATATGATGGATGTATATACATCCTCCACATTTTTTCATGGAATGCCACCAATAGTGTTTTAAACATAAATGATATATAAAAAAATCTCAAATACCAAAGTATAAACCCATAGAGAGTCCAGGAAATAGATACAGATCCGGTAAAATGGACAAACACGGACCTCTGGAAACCAAGAGGTGGGATCAGTTTTTTTGAAACATTAGCAAACGTCTGGAAGCCCAGAAACTTGTCTTTGCTATGCATGTAACATGCTTTTTAAGAAATCTTATTAGGGAACCATATTTGAAAGTAGTTCATCCTGGCAAGCTAAAAACTAAAAATCAGTTTGCTATAAATACACAAAAAGCAGCAATAAGTTACACTAAAGTCCCTTTTAGAAATTTTTGCATATCATTTACTTTGTGCACTACAGGTAAAAAAAAATTGACCAAGCTTGACACACATCATGAGATTAATTGTTTTATTTTACAGACTGAAGTTATGAGAACTACCATTTTGACAGCTTCAAGAGAAGAGCAATTCCAGGAACCTACTTCATACACTAGATTTGAGTTACCGGTATTGCCCAGAAAAAAAAATCTGCATTTAATATTTTTAATCTAAAATAATTCAAATAATTCAAAATGGAAATTTAAAATTACCATACATATTATATTCTTATTTAATTAAACTATATAACATATATGATTATATAGTACAGGTATATTAGATTCATATCATTATATTGTTACTAACAGTTGGAGTTTTACGAAACATTGTGATCAGTCTGAACCCAAGCCCCAACCCTGGCAGACTAAAACACTGGGCAATAAAACTTTCTTAAAAAAAAATAAAAAAATAAAAAAATAACATTAACATATATGCCCCAAATGAAGATAGTCAACAGTTCTTTAGTAATATACAGGGTGTTATAAATGAATTTGATATTATTCTTCAGTTATAATATGTGGAGACTCAGGGTTTTTTCCTGACGCAGAAATTCTGCGTATTTACGCGTAAAAATCCTAAATGACGCCTAAAATAAGATCTATTGCGTCCTAGTGGACGCGTTAAATACTTGATGTCTGCGACCTATTTCTACCAGTTTGCTTCCTTTTTATGTCCATTCTTAATTCTCATGTTCTAGTGCAATTTCACAAGAAGAAAAAACAAGAAACTGAATCCATCATTTTATTTATTATAAAACAGGAAAAACTTTACCGTTAAATTCTAATGTCTACGCATACTGCTCCTATGAACCGAGACATGATGGATAGTGTACCACGATCCCATCAGATAGAAGTGGATAGTGTACCAAGAACCCATCGGGTAGAAGTGGATAGTGTACCGAGAGCCAATCTGATAGAAGTGACAAGGAGTCCACTCACAGAAAGGAGACAAGGTGTGACCACTTTTAAACTAAGACCCGCTACCGTCAGAAGGTTATCGTTTCATCAGATATTAAGAATACCTTTAGCCTTGCCTAATTTTTGTACGTATGAATCCAAGTACCTGACGTTTAAAGATCATTGGCCAAAATATCTACCGGGACCTTAAACAGACAGAATTAGCCAGTGCAGGATTTGTGTATTTAGGGAACAATGACCACGTTCAGTGTTTTTGTCGTGGCATGTGTTTAAAAGATTGGGATTGGGACGATAATGCGTATACAGAACATCGACGTTGATCTAAAGATTGTGCTTTCAGTCAACTGGTGATATAAAAACCAAAGTACCCTGTGTGGAGCCTCCCTTCTGCGACAAACAAGTGCCTGACGGGAACGAGTCTAAATATAGAATAAGAAGAACGGGTATAAAGTAAAGTGAAGTGTAGTTACCAAACATCATTTAAATCAGTCATCAACATTATCCGGGATTGTCTCAGACGCACCCAAATTATTCACCTAATTGTACACCGTACATAGAAGGGGCTTATGGTTTTGATGAAGTTCTCAAAACTTTAGACCAGTTGGATGATAAACAAGAAAATGATGCGACCAAGGGAATGTTACGTGATGCCTTCCTATCCACATTACAGAAATTGAGGGAAGAACTCACGACCATTACAGCTAGTCTGAAAGAATTGAAGGATAAACTACAGCCAGAAGTCAGAACAACGTATATGAGTTACGAATATAAGGCTTCTCCACAGACTCATCCTTGTTTCATTTGTGGTGAAATTGAACATTTGTTTCCTAGATGTTCTAAGAATAACGAGTCGGCAACAACATCAGGGAGTTTTACTTAGAGTAGAACCTGAGAACAAAGTAGAAAATCGATCTTGTCAATCAGACCAATGTTATAAATATTATCAGTCAGGTCATTGGGCTTATGAATGTCCCGAACAGACTTCAACAGGAGTCAAACGTAAACTGAACTTGATGCTCAAGAAGGGAGGAAAACCCACCAAGAAAGTGAAAATGGAAACCGAACAGAAGTGATTTTTTTGTACTGTTATCATGTAAATACGTTTACTGTCACAGCGTCAAGGAATCCGAACCGACCGATCTAGGACAAAAGCTAAAGTTCTTTTGCTCCGTGCTGTATGGGCAAGATCAACCGTAGTAGTGAGACAAAGTGACAAAAGTTTGTTTGCGTGTTTCAAGACTGTTTTGATAGTGATGAACGTTTCAAAAAGTTAATCAGTGTTTTCAAGTTAGTCAGTGTCATCAAAGTTAATCATTGTTATCAAAGTTAATCAGAGTTTCAAAGTTAATAGGTGTTCTCATAGTTCATTCTTATGTATTGTGCATAGTCACAAAGGGACGGCCCTAATCCTTTGTCGACTATCTAAACACATTTTTAGCGGGGCATTAAACTTATTAAAAATTGAACTGGTGTTTGTGTATTACATCTGAGTATAAGGTGTACACGTTTAGAGTTTAAACCTAGTATCTACAAGGTAGACACAAAGGTACATAGAGTGATCTTGTGTAAAACACCATTGACAAAAAACTATGATTATGACTAGAAGGATACCAAGAGTAATAGTGTAACACTTAGAGTAGAAGAGATACAGAGAGAGAAAATAAGGGTATATAAAGGATCTATGTTTTATTGTATAGAACTGCTCTAATCAGCCATAGGTTTCTTTTCGTAAAAGTTAGGTTGCGCTGAAAAGGACCGTTTGTGTTTTAGGCTTTATATGCCATGGCATAAAAAGCATTTTGCCCGTTTTCTCTGCCGTCTTCCTCTTTTTCAGTTTTCAAACTTCACGAACTATATCCATTCATCGATGTTCTTTAGCCAGCCCACCTTTCTTCCCACTGTATCGGCACAAACCATCAATTCTTCTTTTTCTTTTACTTCGCCCCACGTGTTTACACATTCAGCCATGTTCAAGCAATGACTATAGACTCTTAGGCAAACTCAGCAGGGTGTGACGTCTTGTTGAACATCGTTTTAAGAACATAAAACAAAATGGAGAGTATCTATACAGAAGCTATTCACAAAATGATTCTGTTACTATCAGAGTCTACTGATGAAAATCAATCAGAGATGGAGGCAACTGAAACATTAGCAAACCTCACAAAAAGTCAAAGATCAACTCGACCGGCAGTACCGACAGTGCTTAGACTATTTGTCAGCTTAATATGTTTGTACTAGAAAACAGATTAGAGCTAGTTTTCGTCAACTAGGGACACTTCGGGAACATAGTAAAACTTTATATTCATATATACTAGGGGCACTTCGGGAACATATTAATACTGTATATAAGTATATACTAGTAACACTTCGGGAACATGGTAATACTCATAGGCGTCGGAGCCGGGGGGGCTAGGGGGGGGCTTAGCCCCCCCCCACTTTTTTGGCAAAGATAGGCATAGGTGTTGAAAATTGGGGGCTTAGCCCCCAAGACGTTTTCTGGCGTGTGTGTGTTTTAAGTTGGTTTAGCCCCCCCCCCCCCACTTCTGGCGTGTGTGTGTTTTAAGTTGGTGTAGCCCCCCACTTTCAATTTGCTTCCGACGCCTATGATACTGTATATACATATATACTAGGGACACCTCGGGAACATGGTAAAACTGTATATAAATATATACTAGGGACACACAGGGAACATGGTAAAACTACAAGGGACACCTCGGGAACATGGTAAAACTTTGTATTCATATATACTAGGGACACTTCGGGAACATGGTAAAACTGTATATAAATATATACTAGGGACACCCTGGGAACATGGTAAAACTTTATATTCAAATATACTAGGGACACTTCGGGAACATGTTGAAACTGTATATTAATATATACTAGGGACACCTCGGGAACATGGTAAAACTTTATATACATATATACTAGGGACACCTCGGGAACATGGTAAAACTTTATATTCATATATACTAGGGACACTTCGGGAACATTTTAATACTGTATATAAGTATATACTAGTAACACTCCGGGAACATGGTAAAACTGTATATACATATTTACTAGGGACACCCCGGGAACATGTTAAAACTGTATATACATATATACTAGGGACACCTCAGGAACATGGTAAAACTGTATATAAATATATACTAGGGACACTTCGGGAACATGTTAAAACTGTATATAAATATATACTAGGGACACCCCGGGAACATGGTAAAACTGTATATAGTATATATATATAGGGACACACAGGGAACATGATAAAACTACTAGGGACACCCCGGGAACATGGAAACACGTAAAACTGTATGCACATATATACTAGGGACGCCTCGGGAACATGGAAACACGTTCATTTATTTGTTACCACATTCAAATAACCTTGTTATATTTTGTGTTATTATACAGGTTAGTAGTCATGTTTTGTTTTAGTTTAACATTGATAATAAAACATCAAACATGTCATTAACACTATAAAATGTCTTTCATTTACATACTATGGCTATACCTAGGATTTGTTCATGTGTCACGTTGTTGATATTTTGAATGTGCGAAACACTGAAAACTGACATTTTTAATTCCTCTTCGTGATTCGCGCGATGTCGTGTAAGGAAATACTTTAATCTACAGGAAAAAGTTCAACTGATTGAACAAAATTTTAAGTTGTAAGTGATTGTATGTAAATAATTATATGCAACAACGTGCAAACATTTAAATCTATAATTAAGAGAACATTTTAATTCAATATGAACAGTTTATGTACATTGATCAGTTGGATAGCAACAAAGGATGAAGCACACGAAGGAAGCGATTAGTCTTTATACTTCCATTGATATTGTGATGCAATCATTAATTTTACTTATAGCTTTGATCGGTAATCTTTTTGTTCTGATAATTTATGGTTTCATCTTAAAGTCAAAAAAAGAAGACCGGTATTTCATACCAGTTCTAGCAATTTTTGACTTACTTGCAGGAATGGTTTCCTCAATATATTTTATTGTCTATGACATGTATATCTATGATTATCCATCCGACGAGTTATGTAAGAGCTGGGCATTTTTGTCCTGTTTTACATGCGGAGCAGCCGTACATTTTGTGATGCTTATAGCTTTACAAAGATATCTTATCATATGTAAACCTCATTGTAAAATTTTCACATACCGCAGGAAACAACTTGTCACAGGAATTACCATTATGTTTGCTATTGCTTACGCGAGTCCAACATTGAAGATTTGGAAAATACGTCTACATTTAGTTAATAACATCACTGTAAACACTTGTAGCATGGAACCGTATACTGAAAGTAATGATCTAATGAAAGGCTATTTCTCAGTTTTAGCAGTTGTACTTATTTCAAATGCCGTCATCACAACTTGTTTATATAGTCGTATTGGACGTGTTATTTTCAGAACATTACGTGGAAAGCAAAACCGTGCTATGAGTATTTCAAATCCAATAATGCGTGGCGACACCACAAGTACTTCGTATAATTTTTCATGTTGTGACTTGGGCATTCCCGAAAATAACAGATGTGTTATATCCAAGAGAAATACTACATCCATTCAATCGAGATCAAGTACACTGAGAAGACTGAGTGCAAAACCTTGTCAAACCAAAGTACTAGTCAAACAGAGGTATAGCTCACCCTTTCAATTGAGAAAAAGTGTAAAGGCCAAGACAAACTTCAATGGCATGTTTATGACTATAGTTGTTGTATACTTAGTGTCATACACTCCATTTTGTATTATCTTATTCACCAAAAACAGACTGCATCAAACATCCAAAGTAGCAGAAACAATCATGGGTATATTATGGAGGCTGTATGTGCTGAATCATATTTCAAATCCATTTATCTATGGATACTTTGACAAAACATTTCGATGTCAATTGAAAAAAATATACAATCGAATTTGTTGATGAATTGTTCATCTTCATGCCTTCCATTGCGAAAAAGATAGAATGACTGTGTAAGGTGGCTATAGGGCACGTGAAATAAAAAACAAACATATGACTATCTTGTGGAAGGTGGTCATTGGAGACGCGAAATCAGAAATATATGACTTCATTGTGGAAGGTGACTATAGGACATGCGATATCAGAAACATAAACATATGCCTTCATTGTGGAAGGTGGCTATAGGACATGCGATATCAGAAACATAAACATATGCCTTCATTGTGGAAGGTGGCTATAGGACATGCGATATCAGAAACATAAACATATGACTTCATTGTGGAACGTGGGATAACATAGGAGACGCGAAATCAGAAACATAAACATTTAAACATATGACTTCGTTGTTGAGGATGGACTATAGGATAGCCGAAATTATTTTGTTTGCATTAACATATTTAGTTATTCCTCTAATGAACACACCAACACTGTGAAGGAATCATTTATTATATATATTAACACGAATAAAGGATCGGTCAGCAATATAGAAGCTGCTAATAAATTATCTTGAAGTTAAAACTTGGTGGATGAATTCCAATGGAGACAAAACACGTGCCTGAAATAAAGAAAGAATATATACCATTAAAATAAGTTAATAATAAATATTATATACTTTTTTTAAATCGTGTAAGAATATTATATGGCATATTGTCACGAAAAAAAATAGTTACCTACGGAAAGACATGTTTTCTTGTCAGCTTGTCTCACAATAAGAGCATATTAATTTACACAGGTAGCTTACTGCTGTGATTACAATCAGATGCGACAATTAATTAATGCTTCATAACAAATAGATATTTCTTGCCGACATTGATTGGTGGGCAATGGTTGGAAAAGACATCATTTTATTTCAACTCAATTTAATGTCAATGATTTTTTTTCCATTTCTAAGCATAAAAATTGTAACTCAACAAAGATCTCTGATTCAACATTCTACTCATTCAATTTAGGTCCGGGTTCTTTAGAAGCACCTTTAGGTTCATCAAGGTCGTCAAGGTTTTAGAAGCACCTCTAGGCCCGCCAAGCCTTTTAAGAGCACCTCTTAACTATCCCCGTTGAAGCAACCATATTGACATTATTTATGTAACTGTCATAAGCCCTACTTTTAACAGAATATCGATACAAATGAGAATACTATATTTCTAAAACATTATTTTCTGTGGTGTTATGATTTGTTCAAAGCAATACATAGAAGACATCCCGTTTAATTTCCGACATATCCACACAGGCAAAGGTACATGTACTAATAATGTAATATTGATATCACTAGAAGTGATAGGTTTAGTCCATAACAATATGCCACATTTGAAATTATAAATGTTATGTGCCAAATATTTTAGCATCGTCTGTTTACATGTACATGGACCCTCGGATCTATAAACATACTGTCAATCAATATTGTGTTTTTAATTTATATTTAATGATGTAATGATTCCCGTAGTATATTGAGTATATGAAAACAATATTTCAAGATTTCCAAAGTGATAGTAGATAGGCTATATAAAGTCATGGATTTTCTCCGTAAAATCTCCTTCTGTCATTATAGTCGTTTAACTATCATTTATTTTATTTGGGAGCACTGCTTTATTAAATAAAAAGAAAATTATATTTAAATCGGCATTAGCTATGTTTTTTAAAACTTTATTATATTTATAATTTTTATATACAATAACGAAAGAGAGATATACATACTACACAGACATCATTTAAAAAAATTCCTATATATTGTTGGTAAGAAACTGCTTAAGAAATCCAACTTTTGCACTTTCCACTTGCAATTGATTAACTCAACCTTGCTATTTTATATGAATACCACACTGAATCTGACCTTATTTTCACAAAATATGTGGGTAAATAAGATTTGTTATGCCTGTGTATAACTGTTATCTTTTATTGTATATCAAGTACAAATATAAAAATTTCAGATACCAAAGTATTAATCAATAGAATGTCCAGGACATAGATACAAATCCGGTAAAAATGGACAAACACGGACCTCTGGAAACCAAGAGGTGGGATCAGGTGCCATGGAGGAGTAAGCATCCCCTGTCGACCCGTCATACCCGCCGTGAGTCCACAGTCAAGTCCAATGAAACAAGTGAGGAGTGTATCCTCGTCACAATTGGTACAGACGTCTCAACAACCGCCAACGAAAAGGCAACTCAAAATATCACTTAGTGAAACAGAGTAGTCGCAAACAAGACTATTATACCGACCGTAAAATTTGCGGAACGTTGACATTAAAGGCAGTTTTCGATATCCCTGTGTCAATAATTTGTCAGTGAGTAGTTTATCTCTGTATATGAAATCTTCATATGTTGTGCACGCCCTGGCATATCGGATCATTTGTGAAATATAAACTCCATATGCGGGTGACTGAGGGATATTACTACTTAAATGTGGAAAATTTACGATTGGAAAGCCGAAATCGTCGCATTTATCGTATAGCTTAGTTGCTAATTTCCCGTCTGTTTTTATATTAAGTAAAATGTCTAAGTATGAAGCGTGTGTGCTTGATTCTGTTGTATCTTTAATTTCTAGTTCGCTGGGATATATCGCATTGACATATATATGAAAATTGTCATTATTAATTGACAAAACGTCGTCGATATATCTAAATGTCAAATTAAAGGACACCGCTAACTTTTTCTTCTTTTGATTCAGCAGTTGTAATAAAAGTAGAAACAATCAATATATATATATATATATTTGGTAAACAAAGCAAGTCGTAATCCGGAATGATTCAGAACTAACTGCTATACTGTTTTGACTTATTCGTCGCCAAACTTGACATTATTCTCCCCTTATTTTTCCACTCTGATTTGACATTAAATTTTACTTCCCATATATTAATTTCATGTTAAAATTGTCTTGAAATTTCCAGACATTTTGTATAGATTCTAGTATATAATAAGTTTAATGATTCATCTCAGTATAGCTTTGGAATTATGCAACATAACTTCTGATATACTCAAACCTCATTGGTTGGTTTTAAACTACTAAACAATTACCAGATTTCCATTATTATGACAATAAATAAAAGATATCAATGGATTAAATGTAAACATGCAATTTTGCATTTTGTGCACATGCACATTTTCAATGACCAGTTATACACCCTGTTTATTACAAATGTATGAAAATAATGTGTTGAAAGTGAATATGCTGTAACCTTTAACATAGATAGAATTTACCCCAGCGATGCTAGAATGGTGGTGAGCTGTAAGGAAAACACAAAATTTACAAAATAACAAACACCTATATTCCTCTTACATGTGTACTTAGACTGACACAAAAAAAACTAAATAGGAAATGTGCCTACATTTATTTAGTTTTATTATTTTGGCGAAAGACAACTTATAAATAATAATACATAGGTAAACTTATTGGGATGGCGAAAGCCTTCGTCAACGGTTTTACATATTCAGTTAAACCCTTTGGAAATTCTGTCGTGTTACCCCTACCGAGGGCAACACGACAACATCCCCAAAGGGATTAATGTTCAGTGTGTTTATCTCGTAGGCTTAAATGTCCCGGTCATTCACTCTTTGTTTATAACAAAATATTGAGTAACTTACTGCTTCCTTGGTGTTAAAACTTAATTAGAATCTATGTATTATTTAATAGTCATAAATTAAATGCAACATTATGTTTTCATGCTTTATTCTATCACAGTGTATCTATCATTTCGTGTAGTTCACAATACCCGAATAATGGATGCGCTTCGTGATCGGGCTCAATGTACAACACTAGTCATTATGGCCTAGTCTCAGTCTGAAAAACGTTTGCTAGTGCGTTAGTTTATCACCTCGTTTTGCAATGCGCTTTTAAGAAATGACATGGCAATTTTGACATTTTGTTTATGCCTTGCGCAGTTTCCCGATGTGAGGAGAAATTTTACGATTAGTAGTACGGGCCCCTGGATGTAGTAGGAGTAAAAATGTGAGCTTCTCTACATATATAAAGCCTTTGCTCTCTATAACTTAAGACTTTACTTTTTAATTAGAGAATAATTCTCAATTTGGTGTGCTAATCCACAGATTGTAAATCTATGCTTTAGTTTCATTTTGTTCATTCTGTTTCCCCTTCGTATGGCGTGTTCCTGGCTTAAGGTCAAATATATGGGTATTTAATTATGCTGCACATGTCCAACGTATGCATTCTTAGTCAATTAATATTACTGTCTTGAGTCCATATCAAAAGGAAATCGATAAATCGTAGGCTTATGAAGGCTTATCGCTCTTAGATAGTTCTATGTAGCCAGTGACGTCAACATTAGGAGGTAATCAGCTAACAATTTACCTTTCCATTTATGCGCGAAAAAATTTAAATATTGATTACGTCACAATGCTCGATACCTATGTCATACCTCGAACAAACATTGAAAATGCATTGTGACGTCAAGAAATCTTATTCTTAAGAGATTAACTTTCCCGAAAATGCGATGTGTTAATTGCTGTTTTACATTTCCTACATAAAAATATTATAAACATAATACCAAAGTTATAATGCTCAAGACGATCGTTTCTGTCAATAAGACTTCATCAGTTGAGCTCCAATATAAAAAGTAGAAGTATTTTTTAAAGAGAAAGTGGTATCACACAAGGTCAATTAATAAATCTAAAAGTATAGCCGAGATATACCAGAGAGATAGATATAGAAAAAGGTTTGAGGGGATAATATTTTGCCATTATCATTTTCAAATGTATACAACTAATTCAAAGAAGAAAAAGTTGATGTTTACTTTTTGTGACACTTCATCTTTAACTATTTTCAAGTTGTTTACTGTTTTAAATTATTCAGTGTGATAGAATCAGATTTTCGTGTCAGTGTCAGTTTTTTAATATTGTTAACCCAAATCAAATTTATATAAAATGTCTAATGACAGTTTGTTTTAATAGATGTTTATGTACAAATCAATTGTAATCTAAGTACAGGCGGAAAAAAAGTCTTCAAAATTCAGGAAATTTATGTATAATCTATGTTATTGAACTCAATCTACATTCCCTTTATAGTATACTTTTCACATCGATGAATAAAAAAGGAAACTAACAATTAGCGCATGGCATATGTGTATTCAATGCATACTTGTGTTACTAATATAGTTCTAGGCACAGGTTCTACGAAATGTGCTTGCTTACTTATGTATGTGATTTTACCGCCCACAGTCCAAAACAACCAACGATTCCGAGAGTAAAGCTGCGTGGTATTTCAGTTGTACTGATTTTTCTGAAATTAAACATGAAAATGAGTATTCATAGGGTCAAACAAACGATTGTACAATCATACTCACATATAGACACACACACACACACACACTTAAAAATTTACTTATTTATAAAGTTTTCAGTAACTTTTTGCTTAAATGTTGCGATTAACTTAATAACATCCGTTCAACACCTTTTGTACTGAAACGTTCGGCAACATAGCCACGACTATTTTGATACCAACAGTCGTAGGTTAAGTGTAGTTAGGACACTGGGTCGTTCAAAATGTACATTTCGGAAATTTTAAAAAATATCCACGTTACATGTTGCTTAGTTTGTCACCGAAAGAAGATTTTTTCCTATAAATCAGAGCAAATGTCGTTACAATATGTTTTATCTCTTAAACTGTTCACAACAAACAAATTAATTGAAAGTTTCGTTAAATTACGTTCTGCAGCTCTTAACTATAAGTTCAAGATAAACGTATGTAAACATTTAACATTTATGAAAAGTTACAGAAGAGGAATGTATTGTGCCACAATGAAATGGCAACAAAACACAAAATCAGTCCTTACCTTTCTGTCGGATCAATACCAGAAGCTATTTGCATTTTGGTAATAAATTCTTCGGAGTACTGAAATATTAAAATCATGAACATTATGTTGTTTGATTTTACATGTAATTTGAGTCAGAGTTATTATTAGTTTTTGGATTTTGAATGGTTTTATGCCACGCTCAACAATTGATCAGTTATATGATGGAGGACAGTTTTTTAAAGGTGGAGGAGAGAATCCGGTTATAATGTACCCGGGGAGAGACCACCGGCCTTCCGCATGTAAACTGGCAAACTTTTTCAGAAAATTCATATTAGGTTTCTGCGCTGATAGGAAGTGATATACTTCATGATTCAAAGCGCGATGCTCTAACCACTTGAGAGTTCATAGTGAGTGCGCGTCTGCCTGTATCTGTCTCTGATTGTAGGGCTTTTCAATGTGGATGTGCATGTATATGAGACAGTGTGCGTGCGTGCGTGTGTGTGGTTGTATGTTTGTGTCACTGTGTAAACTGTTTGTAAAACTGAGTGTGAGTGATTGTGTGTGTGTGTGTGTGTGTGTGTGTGTGTGTGTGTGTGTGTGTGTTTGGAAATGTATGCTTGTGTCGGTTAATGTAACAGTGTGCAGCAGTGCAGAGAATAACGGTCCGGATGGTTCAGTTGGTAAGAGCGCCCTGCTAATGTCAGAAAGTTCCTAGACCTTGCCTACTACTTTTGGTGCCCAGCTATATATAATTCAAGACGATGTGTATTAAGAGTTTCGTTGATTTCTGGGATCAGGAATCTTGTGAAGGGAGAGAGAGTGTAGCGGTGGAGACGGTAACGGCTCTGATAAATCAGTTGGTGGGTCCTGCTAGTGTTATGAAAGTTTTGGGTTCGATTCTCGGTCTGGCTGCACATTTTCCCTCGCCTACTATAAGTATGTGATTTTATTTATGTATGCGTGTCTGATTGTGTATATTTGTGTGTGTCTTTTTTTGTTTATATGTTTTTTGTGATTTCCGTGTGTGTGTGTGTGTGTGTTCAATGTGGATGAGTATATCTTCGTCTTTGTATGTTTATTTCTGTATCTCTTCATGTGAGGGTTAGTCAATGTGGATGTGCATGTGTGTGACTGAGAATGTTTGTGTCACATTTTGTATGTCTATAGTTGTATGCGTGGAGCATTGTGTGTGTTTGAGTGTCAGTGTGTGTCTTATTTTGTTTATATGTTTTTGTGATTTGTGTATGATTATATGTGCGTCTGTGTACGTTTGTGTCTGTGTCTGTATGCGAGGATATTTAATGTGGGTGTGGACGTGTGTGACTGAATGTTTGTGTCACTGTCGTCTGTTTGTACAACAGTGTATGTGTGTGAGTGTGCGTAGGTGTGTTTGTATGCTTCTGCCACTGCATGTGTGTGTGTTTAAATAAAGAGTCTTGATTATATTTGAAATAAATTCAAACTCATTAATTAAACAAGAGTAAACGGTATTCTATAATTGCATTCTTGAAAAAAATATTTATTATAAAACTTACCTGTAACGTCGGTCCTGAAATGGGTTTCATTAACAGCCGATTGAAATGATTGGCAATATTGGTGGATATATATTGTCCTTCGTCCAGTGCCAAATTAATCCAAGTATTATTTATACTTATCATATAAGATTGCTTCAGCTCATGTTTATATTCTTGTTTGTTCTTACTGTTGACTTTAGTGTGATCATTTTTATAAGACACTAATTGAACTTTCCCCACTGAACGATGCCTCGTGTAACTCAATGTGATGCTGCTGGGGCGTCTTCTTCGGTTTAATTGTTGAGTCGGTTTGCGCCGTAATGCCAACATGCAATCATTTAAAACACCGGATCTGAATTTACTTTTATTTGATTTTGTTTTGGATCGGTGATTAGGTGCATTTATAGGTGAGAGAACGATACTTTTTGTTTTGATCCTGTTTACTCGTCTCATCTGTCTTTCAAATCTCCGTCGTCTAATCCTGCTATGTTTAGGGAACGATAGTGTCCTGTGACCTTTGTTGTTTGTCCCATCCTTTAAAATTGGTCTTGCATCATTGATTAGTGTGTGGTTACAATTTCCTTTTTCATTTTGATAGATCTGTCTGTTGATACTTGCATGTGTTGACCTTTTATTATAAACACGTCTTGATCTCCTCATATATTGATGACTGAAATGTCTTGAGTTTTGATGCAATACACTTCCTTCCTTTCTTTTTATATCAAGGTTAGTGGTTCTCCTCAGTCTTCTCCCTTTCCTAATATATGATGTTTTTTTCTTACGATTTGTAGCTTCACTGCTTCCCTTGCAGCCGACATTATGGATCGAGATTAATTGATCTTTTTTATAACTACCTTTCGTCTTGCCAATAATATAATTATATCTCTGCACGGAGACATTTAGTCTTTTGAATATTTTCATTGTTGTATATTTTACTGCTATGTTGCGTCGTGTACGTACGTACCTCCATCTCGAATGATTCATTTGTCTATACGTATGTTGTTCTCGTCTTCTCCCATGCGTTTGTCTTACGGGTATACTTCTTGATACCAATTTTAATAGACCTGGTTGGTTTTCATATTTTCGTAACCGACGTATTGCATATCGGACAATTATACCGTTTGTCTGAGTGTTATCTCTTCTATCTGTATCTTGAGTATGTTTCTGTTTTACCATTTGTCTGCTAACTAGCCGTTCATCGATAAATTTACGTCTTGTAAAAGGTGCCATTGAACACCGATTCCGTCTGCATATTCTTTTCTTCCTCGATACTCCACCACGCCCTGTTTTCCTAATTAGATCCCCTTTGTCATGTCTTCTCGTTTGTTTTAAATACCTGTCTCTAGAGCGGAACAGTCTCCCACTCCTCCCATGTTTATCATATCTCGTGCATTTAAAATGGAAGGTAGTCAATCCAAACACACTTTCTCGAGTTTTGGCTGTGGGTAAACTCCTTTCTGTCGTATTCATGGGAGGGAAACAGACATTATGTTCTAATCTGCAAAAATTGTTTTTATTGATTTTCAATTTATATTCCGATGGAATCTCAATTTGATGTTGGCATTTATGATCGCGTACTTTTTTAAATATCGTGTTGTCTCCTTCTGCTCTGTGTGGCAAGTTTTCGGCACTTTTGCAAGAATAATGGCCACAGTAGGCCCAATGGAGAAGAAGACAAATTGAATTAACCAGCAGAACAAAATTTGTGCAATTTATTTGCAAAGCCATCTGGAACAGAACAAAGATAGGTATTGTTGTTTTATGTTTATAAACTAAATTAATATAATTTTTCGTTCTCAAAAATGATAACTTTCCTTCTATAACGTGTTTAAGGAAATGCTGACAGTACTCGTGCTAATCCCTTATATGAACTCTTCAAACCTTACTTGTTAACATACGACAGTAAGTTTTTAAAAAGTCGGTCAAGTCCTAATGATAATATGCTGTCACTGAATCGGCACTATGATGAATTCTGTCGTCTTCTAGGTTTCAATTTAGAATAGATGCATTCCTTATTCGTACTAGATAAAGGAAAATTTAAAACCAAAACACTTGGGTCTCAGAAAGTTTGTTTTACTTTATGAGTTTTACGTTGGATATCCTATTTCCATTATTCAAATATTAATAACGAAAGAAGACGAATCTGCTGCAACATGTGTTTTTGGATAGTAAAAAAGATGTACTGTATTTATCATTTGTTTTCTGTAGGACATTTTTTAATTTCCGCCATCGTCCGTATCAATTTAAATGTCGGGGAAGCTCGTGGCATGAGATTCATTCTGTGGTATTCTTAATTTTGACTTTTTGGGAATGTCTACAGTATCAATACGGTGCAAATAAGAAAGTTATCTTTAAATTCAATAGTACTAGTCCAGTCGTTTAACCCTAACCCATGTCATTAAGATGACTTACACGATTAATGACATTTTGATTAGAACTAAAGCTCAAATAGTATTTACTGATTATGATATATTTTGTTATGGTTGGGTGATTAACAATTTTGTCAGGTAGTCATCTTTGCTGTATCAATTCAATCGTTTTATACTGAATCAATATTCGAATGGATAGTATTATTTGAATTTTAGACCCATCAAACGCTAAGATAGTCATTTTTACGAGTTGATGGAACATCAACGCAGTTATTTTATGCTAAGTTGTTTATTGGGAACAAGTAAAAGCACAATTAGCAGTATGGGGTTAACAACACATTATATTGACACAAAATTACATATGTATATGCATTTCAGCAACATAAACTCAACTTCAAGATTGAAATGTCCAAATCACACTTTTATTTGTATATTTTTCTTTTGTAAATGACGAAAAGACTTGTTGAAATATATGCTTCTAAAGGTTAGTTCTGTGTCCTTTATGAATTTTAAGATATAGATTTGATTTAGAATGTTGCTTTTCAATTATCTTTTACCATTATGCTCTTGTGATAGAATTGACATTCAAAGCGATAGACTGGACTGTTAACAATTCTTGTGCACGATTTATATGCAAGTGAGTTTGGTCAAGTTTGTGTGTTTTTTCAAGATCTGTCATATAAGTTGCGTCATTCTTCATTCACGTGAACTTAACATATGAGAAACTCGCGGCAGTTGGGAAAATGTTTTACATGTACTCATCTTAACCTAGAGATTTAAGGCTACTGATAGGAAGTATAACATAAAGGTATAATACTGCCCTGTCTCATATATCGCTATGTAGTTTGTTGCATAATAAATAAGCCATCAGTACTCACGTTAGGTCAAATGTCTGACCCAATTTTTAGTTACTTTTTTGTAACACCTAATTTTACTGAATTAAAAAGTAGTCAGTATACTGAGTCTATTATACCTCATTAAAACTTTATGTATGGTTACTCCAAGATGCATTTAGGAATACGTTTAGGCTATTTTTGCCCTTGTACGATACCACGTTTTGTTTTGAACTATTAATCTATTTTAAACTCAAGGTCAGCTGAAGTCTCATTGACAGAAACAATATAAAAATTTTCAGATACCAACAATTGTCGAGCATCTGTTTAGTTTTTTTCTTATTAACAAAACGATAATATTGGTATCATATTTAGTATACTCAATATGGAATGGATACTTTTCATCAATCTATATGATATATGTGACTGTGTATACACTTAATTCACTGGACATTTTCCTTCAACTTTAATATTTCCTGTGACAGCCAATGCAATCATAATGGCCAACATATCACATTTTTACAGCACTGCTAGCTAAATTTATACCCTGCCATTTTACTTAAATTTTGGTGTGATTAAAATATTCTGAACCCATATAATAGCGACACATAAAATAAGTCTACAATCCATTATGACGTCACTAATAAAGAATAAAATCGGAATCATTTGAAAGGGATATGATCAAGAAATCCGGTTTTGAGACTTGTAAGCAAAGGCAGAACAACTCAAATACAAATACAATACAAATATTGAAAATTGGTGGAATGGTCGCACTGTAACAACATTGTTATAACATGTGATTTTAATTAAATTGTTTTCAAGGAGATTGGTTATTTACACAGAAACAGAACTATGCATTTTATACCAAATAGTCGATCTTGAAAGACAAATATGTAAATTTTTAGCTGTCTTGAGTTAAAATATTCAAACAGAACTTTGACCTAGACTTTTGATCCGATTACCTTGAAACATCACACAAATATGTTTTAGTCATTTTCCTACAAATCGACAACATTAATCTATCATGAAAGTCGTGTAGGTTTGGAGATATTTTGAGTTGAAAATTTCAAATTAAGCTGTGACCTTGACCTTTGATCTGTTGAACATTATTGAATTGAATTGAAAATTAGCACCAATATATTTCATCAAGTTGCCTACAAGTCTGCATAACTAACAAAAACATGAATATATACATATCTTCTATCGTTTTCGAGTTGAAATTTACATTTCATTTTCAAATTAGGCTCTGACTTTTACTTTTGATACGATGACTTTCACAATGCACATAAGTATTTTTTCATCACATTTTCTACAAATTTTCAACACTGTCATATATATATGAAAATAGATTTTGAAATATATTGACTCGAAATTTTCTAATTGAGCTGTGACTTAAAGTCGAAAGACCCTAATAATTGTAGTAGTTAATAATAATGATAATAATACAATAATGATGATAATAAAGGCAATGAAACAAAAAAGAATACAAAAAACAGAATAAAGTATAACAAAGAGCAAGGAGTATTAACATTGTTACCAACCTCAAGTAGCATCCAACTAGCATCCACACTTCTAACATGGAGAGATCTTCCCTCCATATTTATATGACACAAAAATCTTATCGTTTTCTGCTCAGTGGTTTAAAATAAAGGCAATCACAAAATAAATTGAAAGGCTGATTGTAATCATCAATTTCTTGCAATTTTCATTTAGAAAACAGTGAGCAAATCAAAGAAATAATTAATGTTTCCACTTTTTGTCACTTGCTTCATCTGTTGGTCGATTTTGTCGTCTGTCCGCGGCAACTAATCAAACGGAATTAAATTTCCCGCTACGCTGCACTCAGAACGGACTGATGCTATGTTGAGTTTGAGACATTTCTAGGAATATATATGATTCAATAAAATACACCTACAGATAACCTGTGATTAATCAAGCCATCCTCTGGAAAGGATTTAGTACTATTGACAAGGATTTCATTTAAACATATCTTTCGAAATTGATGATTCTTTTACGAAGTAAACAAAGCGGAAACGGCTCGATAATAATAGTAACGATAATACTATAAGAATGTTTTTATATATGTTACATACATTATTGTTATTATTATTATTATTATAAGTAGTAGTAGTAGTAGTAGTAGATTTAGTAGTAGTAGTAGAAGTAGTAGTAGTAGATTTAGTAGTAGTAGTAGTATTAGTAGTAGCAGTAGTTGATGTTGTTCTTGTAGTCGTTGTTGTTGTAGTTATTGTTGTTGTAGTCGTTGTTGTTTTTTGATATTGTTGTTGTTGTTGTTGTTGTTGTTGTTGTTGTTGTAATGTATGTTATCCAGGGTCATCGACATGACTATTTTTCTTGGATGTGTCTGACTCATGATATGCTTTTTGTCAGAGGAGACGTAATTGGTAACTAAAAAGGAGGGTAGGTATTTCTTTTGCTGAAGTATTATTTCGTTCACTGAAAATGAATCACATAAGTTTTTATATTCTAATGTAGTCCAGATTAGTATATATCTTAATCGTATCTCTAAATATTAAAATGTGGTATCTAGTGTTGGAGAAAGTGAATATTATAAACATAATACAAAGTTATAATGATGAAATTAAACGCAAGTATCCATATACCTAACACAAGAGAAAACCTTTACAAAGTATAATGTAATATTGCACAGGGAATACCTATATAATAGTAAAGTTTAGCTTTTATTTCAAATCCTTACGGTATATCACGATATTCATCGTCACTTCAATATGGACATTCAAAAACTGCCCAGCAATAGTGATAAGGCACAGATGCCAATTTGACATTGACATATTATATATATGGCAGTTGTCTGTTTTTAACGTCTTTCAATATAAATACATCATCAATTCACGAATGACAAATATCTAGTTAATATCTCATATTTCAATAACGTCTATTTGCCTCAAATGTTTTACAATATTTGAACAACAACAGCAAAAACTAAATAAATAACTGTGAAAAAAGTATTTCTGCAATATGTGTACACGAAAACTTTTTAACATTAGGCTTTTTAAAATAAAACTATAGCTTAACGCTAAACAAATTTATATATGCATTACATTCACATGAATCACTGATATTATGGGTACTATTCAGTCGTTCATCAAATATTACATGGAATTCTCATATTACAGATACGCATAGATGCGACTCGAAATTAAAAGTGAAACACTCAAACTAAAGGACAGCTTCAGTCATACATCACAAATATATGTAATGCACTCAAACTATACTAATAATTCAGACGTGCTTGATAATATAAATGAAACACTTAAACTATAGCAGAAGCACAGACGTGTACGATAATATAAATGAAACACTTAAACTATATCAGAAGTTCAGACGTGCACGATAATATAAATGAAACACTTAAACTATAGCAGAAGCACAGACGTGTACGATAATATAGATGAAACACTTAAACTATATCAGAAGTTCAGACGTGCACGATAATATAAATGAAACACTTAAACTATATTAGAAGTTCAGACGTGCTTGATAATATAAATGAAACACTTAAACTACAGCAGAAGAACAGACGTGTACGATATAAAAATTTCAGATACCAAAGTATAAATCAATAGAATGTCCAGGACATACATACAAATCCGGTAAAAATGGACAAACACGGACCTCTGGAAACCAAGAGGTGGGATCAGGTGCCATGGAGGAGTAAGCATCCCCTGTCGACCGGTCACACCCGCCGTGAGTCCACAGTCAAGTCCAATTAAACAAGTGAGAAGTGTATCCTCGTCACAATTGGTACAGACGTCTCAACAACCGCCAACGAAAAGGCAACTCAACATTTCACTTAGTGAAACAGAGTAGTCGCAAACAAGACTATTATACCGACCGTAAAATTTGCGGAACGTTGACATTAAACGCGGTTTCGATATCCCTGTGTCAATAATTTGTCAGTGAGTAGTTTACCTCTGTATATGAAATCTTCATATGTTGTGCACGCCCTGGCATATCGGATCATTTGTGAAATATAAACTCCATATGCGGGTGACTGAGGGATATTACTACTTAAATGTGGAAAATTTACGATTGGAAAGCCGAAATCGTCGCGTTTATCGTATAGCTTAGTTGCTAATTTCCCGTCTGTGTTTATATTAAGTAAAATGTCTAAGTATGAAGCGTGTGTGCTTGATTCTTTTGTATCGTTAATTTCTAGTTCGCTGGGATATATCGCATTGGCATATGTATGAAAATTGTCATTATTGATTGACAAAACGTCGTCGATATATCTAAATGTCAAATTAAAGGACACCGCTAACTTTTTCTTCTTTTGATTCAGCAGTTTCTGAATGAAGTCTGCTTCGTATGAATAAAGGAACAAGTCGGCCAATAAAGGAGCACAATTGGTTCCCATAGGAATGCCGACAGTTTGTTGAAAGACCACGTCTCCGAACATTACAAATATATTGTCTATTAGAAATTCCAGCATGTTTTTTTATATCAACTTCAGTATATTTATGTGTAGAATCAGAGTGGTGTTTGACGAAGTAAGTATCCTGATAGCCAATCACTAGATATTTAATTTTTGGGGTACCACCTTTAGTGAAAAGCAGTTTTCTATGGATGCTGAAAAGTCTTTCTTTTAATTTTATATGTGGAATAGTAGTGTAAAGAGTAGAGAAGTCATAAGTTTTGATACTGTGAATTCGAAAAAAATTGTGTGCCTTCCAATTTTCTAAAAGCTGTTTAGAATTTTTAAGTATCTACATCTGATTTACACCGCTTCTGGAATAACCAACTGTACAGTATTGTTGAAGTTTCTCCTTAACGGCTGTCAATATCTTGGTAAGGAGTAAAGATAAAGGTTTGGTAGAACATTTGCTGGATCCTGCTATGTATATTTGCTTATATGGGGTTTTATGAAGTTTAGGTATCCAATATAAATATGGTAGCTCGAAATCGGTATCCGTTGTAGGTATATCAAATGAGCCTAATACGGATACGTGATTTTGAAGGATCTCGTCCTTTGAAAGTGAGCTACCTGTGTATGTAGGATTACCAGAATTCGTATTAAACCCAAGTTCTTCTAATAAACAATTATAGTAATGTGCCTTACAAATAAAAAACTATATTATTTGAGGCTTTGTCTGCTGGTACCAGTACATATTGGTCATGTAACCTATCCAGTTCAGTTACTACTTCTGGATCATTAAATACAGAGGGATAACGTGTTTTCATAGTCCCTTTAAGTTTTCGAATACGAGATTTTATCAACCATCGTATGGCTTTCAGCCATTCAGACAAAGTGTCTGGTTCTACGTTTTCATGTTTGGCCCATCGTCTGGCATAATCCTCGACAGAATCCATAACTAAACTGAAATTCTGACGCCAATTAAAGGAACGGGCTTCCCGGTATTTAGGGCCCCTTCAAATAAGATTTTTGAGGCTTTCATTTTCAACAATAGAAACGTCGCCGGTAATGACATGCCCGATATTATTGTATTTGAAAGGAGATAAAGCACATGAACATGTGAGAGTGTTGTGTAGAAGATGGTTGATGTCTAGGCACTGCAAAACCTGTTTGTAATTGAATAGCTTGGATGCGATGCTAGGTGTATAGCTATATGAAATGCAAGGCGTGGTCTTCAGTTTAAAAATATGGTGGAATACAGGACTGAACTTTTTTGTGATTTAGAACATTGCCAATGTTTAAAGCGTCTATGCCTTTATTTGTAAATTTAAGTTTAAGGAAAAGACGTTTCTGTTCAGAACAGTCATCGTTTCTAACGCGTGCAGGCTTAAACAGTCTGTGATAAGCTATGTCCATTATAATGGAGTTCAGTATGTATTCTGGGGTTGAAGAATCCGTAAAGGGGTTCATTCTTGCTTCTTCAAAAAGTTTATTGAGACTTGTAAAAGGAACAGAATAAAGTTTGCTGCGAATATGATGAAGACCCATTTTTTTGTTAACGTAAGGTAAAAGAGATGAAAAAGTGACATCATGTATGTAGGGTCGGTTGTAAGAACGATGTCCGTGACTTCGTTTACGTCTTACGTTAGAATTAAAAAGTTCCATCACATTAACACCATTACACAGTGGGCTTGATAGATTGCCTACACTTTGGATATTATCGTTACATCCATAGGGATATGCAGTGCCAAGCTGTTTAATCCAAAATTCTTCACGTTGTCTACGGAAGGGGGTACTCAAGGTGGGATTGTTGGTCCAGTGGTATATTTTTTCAATTATACGCACTCTCATAGACTAGATGCAATGATCAGGAGAGTTGAAATGTCGATAGAGTATCTGGTTACCCCCATTATTAATCTCGAATCGATGACCAGATACTCTTTTATTTAAGGGCCCCTTAGTTTCGCCAACATAAATCAAACCACACAAGGTACACTCAATTCCGTAAACAACGTTAGATGATTTGCAGTCTAGATGATCCCAGCTTCTGGTGTTGTAATGCTTATTTGTCAGATTGCTGGTGAACACTTGATCGGTTATTAATATATGACATGTTTTACAATTTTTGACAGAACATTTAAAAACATTTCTAGCTTATGCCTCGTCATGGCTGACACAAGGGACCGGTTAACTTGACTGTGCACTCACGGCGGGTGTGACCGGTCGACAGGGGATGCTTACTCCTCCATGGCACCTGATCCCACCTCTTGTTTTCCAGAGGTCCGTGTTTGTCCATTTTTACCGGATTTGTATCTATGTCTTGGACATTCTATTGATTTATACTTTGGTATCTGAAATTTTTATATTTATATTTTATCGTCCAATCTCGTTTGATCTTTGAGACAATATTAAAAATGAATAATTGCTATGTAAATAGACAAGCATGTGTTAAGTATTCAATTTGAATATCTATACTTCTTCTGTAAATCGGACTGTTTACGTCTCTGTGATCAAAGATCAGCTGAATATTAGTCAATCGGAAGTTGCTACTACAAAGATATCCGTAACGTAACTCAAGAAATAACGATGTTTTATGAACGAAAAATTTCCCAAAATCTATTTGAAACTGTTTTCAATTTAAAATGAATGTATATTTGAACCAAAAATTATACATGTTTGAATAAAACAAAAATGCGAAAGTGTGAAGTAGATTTGCATCTACTTTCATTTTCCACCAGCACCAACAACAGATAACAGTGGTGAGGATAATCCAGGGAAATGTCCCAGCAACATACGAACTGTACACACATTAAATGCTTGTTGATTGGTTCATATTACAGGTATAGTTTACAAGTAAAGACAATAATAAATTCATAATCGATCTCATGTATGAAAGCAAAATTGTAGCATGTCATGATCTTCCAAAATGGCGCGGTCGGCAGTCGTGGAACACAAATGGGAAATAAAAATATCTCATTATATTAAAATATATAGTTAAAAAGATGGTCCGCTTGCCCTTAGTAGAAAACCTTAGTAGCAGTATATGCGTATTATATTACGAAAAGTTTGTCTTTTAAAACTGTGCATTTTTTTGAAAATTTCAATTCATTTTTTCATATAAATTTGAAGCAAACGCTATTTCTAACAGTACCAACAAGTCAAAAACAAAATAGGCTGAAAGTCTGTATACATTTTTAATAGCATGCCATTTCAAGTTTGGTTTTCTCATATTTAAGGAATAATTACTTGGTGAATCTTTTATCGAAATTTCACTTCAGCGGAACCTTAAAGCATCCAATTTACAAAGAAAATTCCTTAGTCCGCCGTTTTGAATTCATTAGAGAATTTTTAAAAGTGTTTTTAGAAGTTTTTCACATTGTTTCCACAGCACTGAAATTATCTGACCGACTACTTGACGCATGCGCAATTAACTACTGATGTTAAAAAGGAGGGTAACACAGTACTTATTTCTAGGACTAGTCATGATACTTGTCCAGTTGCTATGTTAGAAGAAGATATAATCAAAAGCTGTTTCTAAAACTTTAGGGATTTGATTAGTTGTATATTACAGAAATATTCATATTAATTATTTCTTTCTTTATCTATCGAATATGCAGGCGAAATAGCGCTTCTTTCACTATATATGTTGTTTGTTATTATTTTTTTTAAATTATGTTCGTTTGATTAGGAACGAATAAGAATATGAATGTATTTATCGTATATATATATATATATATATATATATATATATATATATATATATATATATATATATATATATAATATATATATATAAGAACACATGTATTTGATTATAGCTATTAACGGAAGTTAATGGCCATTGATCAGTATTAAAAGTACTCATACCTGTTAAACAGGTATTTAATTAGCATGCTTTTCCCTCATTCGAAGGCTTTTCGATGCTGCATTTAGACCCGCCATCCCTCCCACCGTTATTATCATAATTATTATTGTATATTTCAAGTTTAATATGTGTGAAAAGTTTGGAACACTGAATTTATTTATTTTTATTTGTTTATTATCGAAGACAGCTAAGTAAATGGACTTTATTTTATTCGTGTGTAACGATACTGCTGTGTTACGAAATCAATAGAAAGGTTTCCATGGAACATTTGCGACGGGTGTGGCATGCCAGCAGACGACGCTGACTCCTTCGTGCACCTGGTCTTATCCCGTTTGGGATTCGTATTTGTTCATCATGTTGAGACCATTTGCACATCTAATTCGTCGTGTGAAATGGACTTGAGTTTTGATTATTGTTGGTACTTCTTCAAATTTACTTTATTAATATTCTTCTATATCTATTATAGAAAAAAGTACTGCAATCAGAAACAGTCGCAGTTCTCTTTGTAATTTTTCGTCTAATAAATATACAGACAAAATAGCGCTTCCTCCACTATATACGTTGGCTGTTATAATTGTAAATAATTTATGTACGTTTGAGTAGGAACGAATAAGAAAATAACTGTATCAATTGTTACATCTGTTGTGCCCGGAAGTGTTTGTCTTGTAAATACACAACAATAAACTAAGATTATTTATTCCAAGTGGACGGATTTTAAATTTCTAAACAAATATGGCCAAAAGTACTTTAATAATTGAACTCAATGGAATAAGTAATAAATGATTATCAAAATTATTTTATTAAGATGTAAATTACATAAATATGTAATTAATTTAATCAACTATAGAACATGGGGATTTTTCCGTAGTCTAATTTTTATCGGTAAATTATGTGACGGGATCTAATTAATCATATAAACTATTCAACAAAATATCCAGTTTACATATTTATTCACATTTCATAATTTCATATAGATATCCAAGTATAACTATTTGGCAATAATAACCATTCTGAAATCGAAACTATAGACATTTAATTTACAGACAATAGACAAAACATACAACAACAATTGAAACAGTTTTCATAAAACAATCTTTCACACAAATAAACAATGTACATTTTATATAATCATTTGTTAAATTATATAAAATCTGACATTAATTATGTTAAATGCATGTCAATTTGAATACACGATAATGTTAAGAAGACATACTTCTAATACCAACTGTCATAATGCATAAACAAAACTTAACACAAAATAGACTTTCAACAAAATAAATAGCATAAATTCCTAGTGGTAAAAATAATTTTGTACAAAACATTAAACTAAAGAAGTGCTAAATTTGTTCAGCATATTTAATACGAAACTGGTGTGGACACGAGCCTCTGTGGCTGACGTCACTCATATATAGTAAGCATAATTTTGTGAGAAAGTATTCCAGTTTACTTGCAAAATCCCAGTGCTCTCTTTCCGGGTACATTGTAACTAGGTTCTCTCCTCCATCACTAAAAACAGGCCACCACTATATAACTGAATAAATGTTGAGTGTGGTTAAAAAACAAAACTTATGTAAATTCAAGGGAGACAGTAAACAAATAGAAAAATACAAGAAATTACTAAAACACAGAAATGATTTTTAAATGCAATACAAATTTGAAAATAATCGCAAATCTACTTGTTCGCATACTCCCTAACTTAGGATTTATCGTCCAAATAACTTGGATATCTATTTTATGCGAGACATTTATGAATCATTGTCCACGTACTCCGTAGCTTAGAAAATATTTTGTCCAAATAACTTTGATATTTATCTTATACAAGAAATTTATGAATCATTATCCACGTATGCGGTAGTTTAGAAATAATAATTGTCCACATACTCCCCAATGAACCTAACTAGTATATAATTAAACAGAAATATATTAAACTAATTATGTACACCAGAAAGTGCAATTATATGCAAATTGGCATAATGACCAGCTGTTCTCTTAGTACGACGTGGTCGATCATTCAGTTTTAGAAACACTATCAGCCGAGTAAGAGATTACAGAATTGCTAACACCCCTTTCATTAACTATGCGTCTGTAACCTGATTCTACCGTAATACCATCGCCTAATTCTCGAAGAACTATGTAAATATTTGCATCCCAGTTGTATCAATTTTTTTCAATCATCTTTCTGGTACAAGCCGAGTAATCACACGCTTTACACATGATCACCTGGGAAAACTAGAGCCAATACAATTTACAAACTCTAATTGTATTATATTAAATTATATTAAATACATCTATTCAACTCAAAATATATAATCTATCACAAAAATATGCACGCATATTGCAAATATTCCTGAATAATAAATAAATTACTAATACAATACACACTGCAATAATATAAGTGACATCACAATATCTGTTTCTATGAATGATAACACAATAGTCCAATCTCAAAGCTTAGTTTGAATTGTTTCATCATTTTCAAATCCGTGGTTGATAACGTTTTTTCTGTCTTTGAATTTGGTGTCTTTTCTACAAAATTATATTGTTATTGTATATTCTAAAATTATTGAAATATTTAAAGTATCAATGTAATGTAACGTGTATGCAAACTGCGCTGAATTATGTTGATATTGCAAAATTCAATCTTTTTCAATTTCTATGAATACTCCGATATCTAGCTGATCTCATTTGACATCAAGAAAGTCTTCATCAGATACATTTATAGGTAAGTTAGATATATCGACGACGTCTGTCAGTAAATAATGAATTTATACACGAATGTGATAGGTCCAAATATAAATAAGAAATTATATATACCACACGATCAAACATTTGGACATTTTACTTATTATAGACACAAAGGGCAAATTAAAAAGCAAGCTATACGACAGACGCGAATATTTTAGCTTTTCTTTCATCAACTTTCTACATCTTAGTAGTGATATCCTTTTTTGTCCACTAATTGTGTTTATAAAGTTCAGGTTATACGATAGGCTAAGGCGTGTTCATCATATGACTATGTCATATATAGAGCTAAACTACATACATTTCCGAAAACAATTACCTCTCTCTCTCTCTCAATCCCAATTTGTTTATCCAATGTTCATAAAGCATCCCCTGACTATTCAGTGTTTCTATGATTTATACTATGATAGATCTCAATAAAAGGGTGTGTTAAGTTGACCTTCTTTCCCAATCGACAGGAGTAAGAAGCAGATGTGTTGCTCTCTGTCGTTTCATTGATCTCAAACTCAATAGGATACGTCTGACCGCGGTAATTCTGTATTCTGGATTATTTATATACTGGACGTCGTCGATGGAAACACATTTTAAAATAAAATATTTTGATGTAGATTTGAATAAACAAACGTGAAATTCATTTTCATTTTCGAACTTTTACCTTGCAATGAAACTTACTTTCCGAGGGTAATGCCATCCTCAATGGATTCTGGGAGGCGTTGATTCAATGTGTCCGGTAAAATGAGTGAAAGCACACCGGCGATAACCGATGTTCCTCCAAATATTGCGAGTGGTAGGGCCTGACCGAGGTGTCCATCTATCACTTTGCTCTGAAATATGTTGTGTATGATAAATACGAATATGTAAATTCATGTTTCGATGTATGACTTTATAAGTTATTTATGAAATACTTCTTTACTGTATTTTGTACCAAAAGTATGAAGTAAAGTTGACAAAATGTTAACAGTGAATGAGTGAATATTGCAGTAATCAATGATAGAAGAGATAAATTCATCTACTTATCAGAAGATATAACTCTTGTGCATTGTACAACATTGTTTCGCAACACTTTTGTTGTACATATGAACATTGATGACAGAAAAATATATTTGGAATAAAACTGCTCATTTCAATTCATTGAAAACACCAAGGATTTCAGATATGGTGTTATTATATAAACAGTTTATATCATAAAGTTACATAATTGAATTCGGATAATTTGTCACGAGATATACTGCAAAACAAAAAGAGTTGTTTTAATAATCATAATTCTACACATTTATCTATACAATAAATAAATTTCACGGTGAAAGATCGTTCACATGTTCTTGCATCTGATAAAATGCACTGCGATTTTATTAAACGTTGTAAGATACCATACTGAGTTATGTGAAAGTAAGAGCATTAATCGGCACATTTATATTGTTGCGTCAATCATAGTGAAATTCAAGTAAATTAAATTACTCAAATTAAAATAGGTAACTTCTTTGATTACTGCTATGTTGCACTAAATGTAGCTTGGTATGCATGTATATAACCGACATCTGGTCATACTTTGTGAGTCGTTTCAAAATAGTCTAATCTGTTGAATCTGCGTTTAACACAATATACTCTAATTAAAAAGATTGTGTTTAAAGGGAAATGTGTTACAGACAAAACTCACTAGATCGACGATGTATGGACATAACATGCTACCAATGCGAGCACATGATGAACTCATTCCCATGCTGGCATGTCTCACTGCTGTTGGGTAGATTTCTGCTGACCAAACATAAATCACCGCAAATCCCGCTGCTGCTCCTAGTTTACCCAACATTGCTAATGTGACTGTAATAGGCTGCATGCCTGGAATGGGAAAATAACATTGCAAAATAAGTAACACTTTAGTATCTTGATACGGGATTAAACGGTTATAATTTGTTAAAATATCAGAGTTATCGAATCGCTTAACCGTTACGATATTGTTTTGATTCACTTAAAGTAACAGAGAATAGAGCGTGAGCAATATTTACCAAATCATTCTTCGTAAATTATGATTACAAATTTGTATATTGTAACCTCAGCACCCGGCGCTACCAAATCCAGTAAATACTCAAGTTCAACTTTAATGTCATAATGTAGCCTACCTATATATTTGTCTTTAAATTCCCCTTGTTGCCTGTATAAGATGTTTATATCTCTCAGAGGATCCTATATGTCATTGCGTGCTCAACATATGAGTTCTTGTCGCAAGGATATCATAAATCGCGTTTTATATCACACCTTCGAAAATTTTACGGTCAGTTTTATTATCTTGTTTGCAACTACTATGTGACATTAAATAAAATGTTTTTACCTGTTCGATATAGATTGTAGTATCGTCTATACCAATTGTGACAAGGATTTAATCCCAATTAAATTAGAATATGACAGAAATTTGCATCGGGTGTGACCGGTCAATAGGAAATGCCTACTTTTCCAGAGCACCTGATCCCACATCTGTATTTTCAGAGGTATTTGTTTGTACAATGTTCACCAGATAAGTATATTGTCCTGAAAATTGATACATGGTCATCTGTGATTTTTATATTTGGATGCAAAATGAAATATACTTTAAGTATGGCATTCACAATTTGAGGAATGATTCAATCATAAAATATATAGGTATAAATCGCCTGGATGATCATGAAACATAATACTGATATTCTGGACCCCGTAACATGCCCTTTTTGGCGGGTCTTATGGTGCTTAGGTATCTAATATTAATATGGTGAAATCACCATCGGTATTGGGTACATAAAAAGAACACTCTAACACTCTAAGAATGTCGTGTGTTTGTAGGATTACCGGAATAAGACCCCACTTCTACTAATGGACAGTTGTAGCGATGTGTCTACAAACGAATACTGTCTGTCTATACTTGACACTGAACACAAAAGGATAGCGGGTTATCATAGTTCGTTTATGATTAAGATTTCGAATGCAAGATTTCCTCAACCATCGTACAACTTTTATCCATTCTGACAAAGTGTCTTGATCCTTGTCCTAACATTTGATCCGTCGTCTGGTACAATCATCGACAGAATTCTCAATTAACTGAACTTATGTCGCCAATTGAAGGAATGTGCTTCTCAGTACTTTAGTTCTTTTAATATAAGAATTTTTAGCTTTTCCTTTTCAATGATAAAAATGGCACCAGTGACAACATATTTGTAAATGTTCGGATGCATTGCTGGGTGCTCAGCTAAATAAAATGTAAGGTGTGATCTTCAGTTTAAAATAAGGTAGAGTACTAGCCTGGACCCTTTTGGGATGAAGAACATTGCATACTGTTTAAATAATCTATACCTTTATTAACAGTTTGTAGAAAAAAAAACTCTTCTGTTCATAATAATTATTGCGCAATATGCAGGTTTGAACATTGTGTGATGGGCAATGTCCATCTTAACAGAGGCAAATGTGTTCTTTGGAGTCCTAAAACACCCTTTGTATGATTTAAAAAATTGTCATCCAGAATTGCAGGGTAAATTTCCATCTTAAAAATCACAAACAAATAAGTTGAATTTGAGTGATCACTGAATTTCGTGGTACCGGGACCAGCTTTCTTACGTACTCTTGTCCAAGTACAAAATAGTAAATATTGTAGATATACATGCAAGTCCTCCTACAATCATACAAGCAGCGTGTAGTATCTTTCTACCAGTTCTGTCCAATAATACCAGACACAATGTATATGCCGGGAACTCTACTACTCCGGATAGGAAGAAATTGAGATAGAAGTTACCAGAGAGGTTTCCAGAGTTAAGTGACAGTCCATAGTATACCATACTAACAACCATCCTGTGTTGACAAATTATAAGAACGTGTTACCACATAATAATAAAAAAATATATAAATAAAAGGAATCGATACTGACCAGTTAGTAATTGAAATGACCGATACGAAATTTTGGATCAGTTTGACTGATATTTGAGGTGAAGACATTGATCTTTATATATAAATTCACATATAAGACAGTTCCAATTCTTCGCGTGTTAGACTTCGGATAGGTATACTGAAATAAATAAGGGAGGGTTGTCTCAATATCATAAAACCATTGAACTTTCGATGATTTGATTATGATTTTGAAGCGTTTTACGCTTCACTCAACTGTTTTTCTGTTGCAATGTATCTGGTGGTGACCAGTTTTCAATGGTGGAGGAGAGAATCCGGTTACAATGTACCTGGGAAAAGACCACCGGCCTTGCGCAAGTGAACTGGAAAACTTAGCTTAGGTTCGGGTAAGGATATTCTCAAAGTATCATATTAAGTCATACGCCAAGGATGACATTTTGAACACAAATATATGAAACACACACACATTCACACACACACAGACATATATATATATATATATATATATATATATATATATATATATATATATATATATATATATATATATATATATATATATATATATATAAAGATATATAAAGTATATGAACAAAGTGCTTTTAACATTGTTTGTTTCATTCGTCATATGCATGTGCTGCGTTTTAATGCTACCTGGATGAAGTGTAAACTATTCATGCATAGAGTCCGTGCAAGGCCATACTTTTATCTGTACAACTTTTTTTGGAATGTAGACAGTATTGTTTTGGTTTCTGCCAGAACCCGGATGTGCCACTTTACCTTGGTATATCTATACCTGTCATATACGTTACATCTTTTATAGACATTTTTCTCTCTTGCATGCCAGTGCTGAGTAAATATTGACAGTTTGTCGTACATTATACCTTAGATGGCACCATAGCGTACCGTTGCTAGACTAAGTTTTACTTCTCTCATTACATGTTCAATTTTCACTTTATATTTACATATTATTCGATTCGATGTTCTTTAAGTCGGATGTTTGGGGTTAAACACATTATGTAACTTTATGGTGTTTTGAAATTCTTTTGAACATTTTGTTGCCAAGTATGGGGACGTTTTGTGGGAAAGATAATGGTCGATTAGACCCAATATATACTCAGATGGCAATGATGTCTAGATGATATAAATTTCAGCTTCGTTTGCATGACCTAGAAAATTGTTCTGCAGACAGCTTAAATTATTCTTATTATAAATCATGATAAAGGTATGCATGTAATGATGATTTTGTGTCCACTATAATATAAATGTAGTTTTAACCGGCCGGACGAGTTATCGAAACAGACTACAATTAGGCCAAGCAAAAGAAAAGAATTGGTTCTCAGGCCATTTTTTTCAAATCAAAATGTGGCAGGCAGGTTTTTTTTTATCATAAAATCATGCCACATTACTGCAAATAAACAAACGATGCATAATTTTCAGTTGTATGTAAAATTATTGCTTCTTAACGTACATTTTCAACAAGTCTAAATTACGATCGGAAAAAGATGTAGGAAGAAGCCTACATGTTGGAGAAAAATGATTAAAGCTGACGTTTTTATTATTTTTGCTTACCGGGAAGTATTGCAAATGATATAATCGACTTACAATGAATATGCAAGTGAACTCTGGGTCAAACCTACGGACAACGTTTACCGCGCATCTACCGCCACTGGATATCTAGGGCCATTACAAACTCAACTCACACGGTTTCGGTATATATATATCACTAAAATTATTTCCAATAACAATACCGTGTTTTATTTTTAAAATAAATATACTAACCAAAGACATATCTCTGATACAAGACATGAAGTAAAGGCCGATTTTAACAATTATAGTATTTGTAATGGACCGAATGTGTAATACAGACTTCCCGAGATATCCCTGAACCCGAGTACTCAAAATATTTGTTGACACTGCAACAATGTCGAAAACACGTGGTTGGATCTTAAATTCATTGGTACGGAAACGACATAGACAAATATCGAGCGTCAAGCTTAATAGAAACAAAATGTAATTGGATTCAAGTAAGACCATTGGATTGCATTATGTGGAAAATGTGAATATTAAGCCAGAGACATAGCCAGGGCGCTGCCTGTCAAATTTGTTTACACTTACAGCTCACCTGTTTCTACAGCGTAAAATTGTGTGAATTAATATACGCCTAGTTTATATCAACTCGAAAAATAAGAACATTTATCATACCTTAACTATAATCATGTGGGTATTTAAATATCCTTTCGATACTGAGAAATTAAACAAATTATCAAAAATGGGATGATAGATGCACACGTCTCGCCACATGTTTCCTGGACAATTGGTATTATTCGTAAAGCTTTTCAGAATGTTAATTAGCTATGGCCAGAATGATGACCGGTTCATACGAACGGATACAGCGGGCTACGTTTGACAACATTATTGAAATTATATTCATCCATTTGTTCTCTTAACTACCAGGTGATCTGTTTGGGATATAAATGAGATAAAATATTGCATAAAATCTGCATGCAATTATTTTCGCCAACGACATTTCATACTGCTTTAAGATATAAAGGTAAAATATCTAATGTGGAGGGTAAAAAGTACATGCAAAGGGTCTTAAAAACGAATAACAAATTCTTTTTTTTTTGTCTTACCGAAACAAGTGCCATTGTTCTTGAGCGCATTTCACTACTATGTTGACATAGAATTATCAAACAAGAGCATAACATGGATATGGCCTTAACCATAAAAATAACATAAATCGATTTATCTGTGATAGCAAATGCATTTGGTTCGTTCTCCTACTCCATTCAAGTCCTAAATATTCCACTATGGTCAATTAAGTTCCCAAGGTAAACCGGTCAGCTTGAAAACATAACCTGGGGTGACAACTGAGCAAGAGTGAAACACGGCCTTACCAATTATTATCTAATGAACCAAAGATAGGTTACATAGGTTGTCTGGGGTACATAGGTAATCAGAATTAATATTGTTGAGCTATCACTAACATATTTTATATAACATTACAAGAATCTTATTAGACTAAGAATAATGTTAATTTAACAAATGTATCAATTAATTATTACCAGTGTTATATGATGACTTAACACCGGGATCAAATTACCATATGACACCGGTTTGAAAACCAAACATCGAGGTCCAGTTCATATAAAGATTGAAATTTTATAACCTATGACACAGTCCCTGTACAACAGCTAAATACGTTTCAGTATCTGCTGTCAGAGCACAGTCACGTCAAGAATTGGAAATGTCTATTACACAGATTTTGTATTTGACATTAAGTTAAGTATACATTGCAGTTAACATTAAGTTGAGTATACATTGCACTTTACATAAAGTAGGGTATTCATTGCCATTGATATCAAGTTAAGTATACATTGCAGTTAACAAAAGTTTTGTATACATAGCAGTTTACTTAATGTTAGTCATACACTGCAGTTAACATTAAACTGAGTATACATTGCAGTTAACATTAGTTAACATTCAGTTAAGTATACATCACAGTTAACATTAAGTTATGTATACATTGCTGTTAACATTAATTTATTTATGCATTGCAGTTAGTATTAAATAAACATTGCATAAAAATTAAGTAAGTTGGAGTTAATATTAAATTGAGTATACATTGCAGTTAACAATACGTTAAGTATACATTGCAGTTAACAATAAGTTAAGTATACATTGCATTGAACATTAAGTTAAGTATACATTGTAGTTACAATTACTTTGAGTACGCATTGCAGTTAACATTAATTTAAGTATGTATATTATAGTTAACATTAGTTGTACATTGCAGGTAACATTATTTGGGTATACACTGCACTTAACATTAAGTAAAGTTATACATTACAGTTAACTTTAAGATAAGTAATACATTGCAGCTATCATTAGGTTGAGTAAACATTGCATTTAATATTCAGTTAAATATACAATGCAGTTATCATTAAGTTGAGTAAAAATTGCAGTTAAAATTATGTTAAGTAAACATTGCAGTTAACATTATGTTAAGTAAATATTGCAGTTAACATTATGTTAAGTAAACATTGCAGTTAACATTATGTTAAGTAAACATTGCAATTAACATTATGTTAAGTAAACATTGCAGTTAACATTATGTGAAGTAAACATTGCAGTTAACATTATGTTAAGTAAACATTGCAGTTAACATTATGTTAAGTAAACATTGCAGTTAACATTAAGCTAAGTATACATTGCAGTTATCTTAAAGGTGAGTATACATTAACATTAAGAATTCAATTGCACAACTGAATGGACTCATCGACGACATTTTTGAATTTCTTTTTAAAAGTTGATAGATTGACATAAAGGAAATGTATCTTTGCTATACTCCAAATTCACAGCATTTATTTATTGATTACAATGTTAGATGTCATTTATCAATGATGTTTTCAACAGTATGTAAATATTATAATCATAATACCAAAGTTATAATGTTCAAGACGATATCGTTTCTGTCAATTAGACTTCATCAGCTGAACTCCAATTTGAAAACTATGTGTTTTTTCTAAAGATAAAATGGTATCATACAAGGCCAAATAATATCTCTAAACTGTAACTAAGTTTTGTCTATCATTACTTATGTTCACTTTATTTCATCACACAGTAATTTAAATTAATTTGAATTATATTTCCTTTTGCTCTTATCAGATTACATGCTGTTTTAGATTTACAATGCCAATCAACTTTATATAGCATTGTTATACGGAGTCGATCGCTGGGTATTCCTATTCTTATTGTTTCATACCGGTATATCCTTTCAACATTTACAAATCAAAATGGGCAAACTTATAATACAATTTACCTGATAAACTATTTGATTTTAAGCAATATAGCAATATATACGATATGGGATGCAATGTAGGTGATGAGATACGTCATATCTAAGATTATATATATCATAAATGATACAGTGTTGGTGATAAAAACATGCTAACCAGTTAAATATTATTATCAACGTGCGTACTAGAAGAATACGTGTTGTAAACAGCTGATAAAGTTTTCCGTCCAGGGATTTAGGGTCACTTTTTATAGAATCTAGTTGATTTTCGGTCACAGTCACTTTATTTTCTTTTGCCATCTTTCGCAAGATAACCTTCGCTTCTTCTTTTCTACCTCTGTTTATTAGCCACCTCGGTGACTCTGGAATAAACCTGAAATAAATTAATCAAAGTTCTGCTTATGATAACCAATATTTCATATATCTGATTTTACTTAGTCCATCTAAAAGAGTGTTTCACTTATTTGGTCACTTTTTAGATCTGTGCAGTGATGAGTATGATTCCCCTGTTGACCGGGCCGTCCACCTAATTATATAATCAAGTAAAAACCACCAATAGAGGTCCCACTAAATTTAATCTTCTTTCTTTACCAGTGGGGGTTGTTGGGTGCATACAGAAATGAACTTGACGGTGGAAACCTTTCACTAGAAATATTTCTAAATGTATAAATTTTGGAATCGATTTAGATATATGATTAACAACTATATATATATATTATATATATATATATATATATATATATATATATATATATATATATATATATATATATATATATATTGTGTGTGAGAGAGAGAGAGAGAGTATTATAAATTTTAATTTTAATATTAATATATATATATATATATATATATATATATATGATTATATTATATTTAAAATTAATTAATTATAATATATATAATATTTTTTATAATATTATAATAATTTTATTATATAAATTTACTAATATATTAAATATACTTTAATTAATAATTTAATTATATATCTATATTTATACTAATAATAATAATATTAATAATTTATAAAACTAATTAATAATATATTTAATTATTAATTATTAAAAAATTTTTATAATATATAAATATTTATATAAATTAATATTAATATAATCTTTTATATATAACCATATTTTTCATATTATATTAAATATAATTATCCTATAAATAAATTTTAATAAATAAATAATAAATATTTATAATATATTTATTATTAAAATAATTTATATATTTTAATTAACATTAAATATTTTAAAATATTTTATAAATTAATATTATTATTATATATTTATAATTAAATTTTAATATTATATTAAATAATATAATATTATTTAAATATTTTATTATATATTTAATTTATAATAAAAATATTTAATTATAAATAATATAATTAAAAAATATATTAAATTACCACTATTTCATAAATTTAATTATTTTTTTTAATATTTTATAATATTTTTTATTTATTATAATATAATTATTTAAATTTATTATTTTTATAATATTATAAAATATATTAATTATATTATATATAATTAAAATAATTTTATTATTATTTAATTAAAATATTTATATAATTTAAAATAATATAATTTACTAATTTTTTTTATTTATAATATAATATATAAATTAAATTATTACAAATAATTTAATTTTTATTTTAATATTAATTTTTAATTTTTTAAATTATATTATTATAATAATAAATATATATATATATACATATTTTTATTATAATATTTTTTTTATATTATATAAATATTATATTATTATAATATAAATTAAAATTAATTATAAATAATTATTAATTTTATATTTAATATATTAATGAAAAATATAAATTATATACTATTTTAATTTATTATATAATTATTATAAATTTTTTATATAATTTTTTATATTATAATTATAAATTTATAAATTTAGAGAGTATTTTACTTGTAAAATATACATACCACCAAAACAAGAGAAAAGGAATTGTTGGTGCTGAACATGTTATTGCAATGTACTTCCAATGCCGAAAAACGTATCCAATTCCTGCTAGAAGAACAAGACCAATAGCAAAGCAGTGCTCAATCAGTATGCCAGTCCAAACTCTTTTTGATGGAGCTACTATTTCCATGCCTGTAATTAAAGAAACATTTATTTGGCACTCAATAATTACATTTATGAGTTACATTTAGTTTTTCTCTAGATAATTCAAATTGCTACGTGAAAATCGCATTAATTAGTTAAACCTAGTTTTTTTTCAATCAAACTTTTAATTTTTTTCAAGTTCATGTGGTTTGCGAGCAAAAACACTAGGTTAACTTGAAAACAATGTTTAACTGGAAAAACTAAGTTCAACTGAGTAAATAAATGTGAATTTGGCGTTGTATTTTTAGTTAATTAAGGACAAACTGAGCAACTGTTGTTTTATTCTTACATGATGAGCATTTGACATTTCCATGAATTGAGTTGAAGCATATATTTTTGTCTCTGCATTTATTGTTGACAGCAACAATTTGTGTTACCCTCACTGCATGTATTGTCGTTCATCGTCACCCTCCCCGGTGACAATATGTGCCGAAAGCCCCAATAATAACGTCCATACGAGCTGTGACATATCGTCACAAACTGTCGTCGACAGAATACACTTTTGTGATATTTGGAAGTCAAAGAAGCATTGTTTTCTTCCCATTGACATATTATGATCTGCTTATCAATTTTGCATTACATTGCATTGGCTGCAACTCCCTCCCACCGACAAAGGATGCTACGTCAGAGAACATAGCCCGTAGTGGAAACAAAAGTAAGATATGTGCCAGAGATTCACTCTCATTAATGTTTACATTTTGTAACCGCTGACAGGTCAGCTGATGTTTTCTTGACACACATATCTAATGTTATGTCCGTGAAATTAGCTAGACGAGTGTCGTGGAATTGACATGTAACGACTTATCCGTTCACATTATGGGCTAATTGCAGAGAGAGAGAGAGAGAGAGAGAGAGAGAGAGAGAGAGAGAGAGAGAGAGAGAGAGAGAGAGAGAGAGAGAGAGAGAGAGAGAGAGAGAGAGAGAGAGAGAGAGAGAGAGTTATTAGGACTATATATCCATGCAGTTTCACGATAGTTTGAAACGAAGGATTACAATATGTACCGTGAGACAAAAACACCGACAAAATGCAACTGAGAAATTGAAACAGTCGCCAATATGTGTTGAGAGGCGACAATACATGCGGTAGGAGTTTGCACATAATGTATCGACGACAATATGTGCAGGAGACAATGATTGCGGTAACATAGGCGTGATAAATATTATACAATGAATTAACAAAGTCTGTACATGTATTTTAATTTACATACAATGATATCTACAGAACGATATCTACATAATATCTACAATCACATCTACAGGGATATATACATAATGATATTTACAGAATACTATCTACAGAATGATATACACAGAGTGATATCTAGTAAATGGTATCTATAGACAGATATCTAGAGAGTGATATCTATATAATGATATCTACATAATGTCATCTATAGAATGATATCTACAGGGAGATATATAGAATGATATATACAGGCTGAAATCTACATAATGATATATAGAGATATCTACATAATTGTATCTACAGAGTGATATTTACAGAATGAAATGTTCAGAGTGATATATACAGAGTGATATTTACAGAATGATATTTATAGAGTGATATCTATAGAATGTAATTTGTAGAGTAATATTAACAGAATGATATCTACAGTGTCATAACTAGAGAGTGACATCTGTCGAATAATACCTATAGAATTGCTTCTGATTTCCACGGAAAGGAATCTATAGAATGCTATATACAAAATGATATCTTCAAAATGATATCTACAAAATGATATCTACAGAATGATATCTTATATTCAATACAATGATATGAAATATTATGCACGTCTGTGAATGACACTTATATTGAGTCCGGGTGACTGTGAATTGTTTTTGATATCTATTTCCTCTTATATCCTTGGGGCTAAAAGAAATATCAGAAAATGGACATACATTGTTTCTCCAATTATTGATTGATGAAAATTTACATAACTAGTTAAAAACGTTAAAACTCTCACCTATCACAAACCCAGACATGAAATTTCCCGCAGCGGCAAATCCAACAAGAAACCGTAAAGCACAAAAGGTGTAGAAATCTGGTGCAAACGCAAGGCCCATGGACGCACCTAGTAAAAGCCAAAGGGCACCGCACAGAGTTTTTTTCCTTCCGATCCTAGTCTCATAAATATACGGTTTATTACCAATCTACTTTTTACATCATATTATTTAACACAAATGAATTACAAGATTATCATTGTATTACGGAATCGTATTACGGCCAACTTACGATTTTTTATTTCTCGTTTTTCCAACTTTCTGGGTGCTGATTAAACCAATTAAAGATGCGTGTTAATTAATCCCATGCGCAGTAACAATTTTAATAGTATAAATTTATGTTAATCCCTTGATCATGTGTAGATCTACAATTTTGACCACAAAGGCAAAGAAACTAAAAAAAATCAATAATAATATGTCCCTATAAAAATGATAATATATTCTCTGTCTTGGGACGTAATGAAAACAAAATAAACAATCCGACTTGACAAAATTTACAAGGCTTTCTTTCAAGGAGTTCTAAGACTGATAGAACTTTGAGTATGTACAACGGGAGATCACTGTGCATAGACTCTATAGCTGGAACAAAGGGAGATTACTCTGTATAGACTGTATAGATCAGACAAAGGACTGTGTGAGTAGGACAAATGGGAAGATCAGTGTGTATAGAGTAATCTTCCTTTGTTACACCTATACAGTCTATACAGTGTTGTTTCACCTATAGAGTCCATACACAGTGACCTACCCTTTGTTCCACATCTACAGTCTATACAGAGTGATCTCCCTTTGTTCCACCTATAGAGTCTATACACAGTGATCTCCCTTTGTACATACTCATAGTTCTATGAGTTTTAGTACAAGGATAATATGTTCAAGCTTGACTCACGGTTACGAGCTCGGCCTACCGCTTGTCGTGCTTGCGCACTTGATACAGGATCATTAACCACCTTGACTGTGGCGACACCTACTCCTGATTTCACAAACCTGGAAAAATCCAAAGTTTCGGTTCTATAAATAGATTCACTCTCAACCCAAAAACTGGAAAAAACCCAACTTCCATCTTTAGCCGTTGACTTCTCGCAAAATCACGTTACCTCTCGTGACCCCGACCTCTTGTAACGAAGGCTCTCATTGGCTCGTTATCCAAGATGGCGCCCCACAACCTTCCACTTCCGGTCATAGACACGCCTCCAAGCTCAACGATTGGCTCCTTTTCCTTATTGCCATGACAACATGACCTCACTTCCGATATGACGCACTTCAGGTATGACGTCACAGGCGGCTCCCTGGCGTGCAGATTCAAATTGACCAATCAGAAGTCATCATTCTGATGATGTCATCAACAGCGCCACTGGTGGCGCCCCCTAGTGGCAAAATTTGAATCTACATGTCAGGAAGCTGCCTGTAACAACTTGCTTAATAGATATTCAAATTTATTCAATACACACTGTCCGAATGTCTGTTTATAAATGTAGGTTATATTTATATCAATCTTAAAAAGTCAAAAAAAAAAAAAAAAAAAAGTTGGAAAAGCCAACTTTTAAGTCGAAAATTCCAAGAAAAAAGTTGGAAACAAGAGCAATAAAAAACCGTAAGTTGGCGCTAATACGCTTCCGTATTTAATATATTACGAATGTCTACCATATTTCTTTTTTTGTTCAGTTCATTTCATAATACAGCCTACCGTCAATTACCCATAACCAGGAACTTGTACTAAACACCCATGTAGTGACTGGCTGATAAATATTACACCTGTTGATTGGCTGACTCAGACAACCACTATTTCTAGTTAACTGATATACCAATTGATTGGCTGCTGAAAATTACATTAAATTACATATAAATTTTAACTGTTGTCCCAATGAACTAGCTGATAACAACAACACATTTAAGTAGTAATATCCCTCAGTCACCTGCATATGGAGTTTATATTTCACAAATGATCCGATATGCCAGGGCGTGCACAACATATGAAGATTTCATATACAGAGGTAAACTACTCACTGACAAATTATTGACACAGGGATATCGAAAACCGCGTTTAATGTCAACGTTCCGCAAATTTTATGGTCGGTATAATAGTCTTGTTTGCGACTACTCTGTTTCACTAAGTGAAATGTTGAGTTGCCTTTTCGTTGGCGGTTGTTGAGACGTCTGTACCAATTGTGACGAGGATACACTCCTCACGTGTTTCATTGGACTTGACTGTGCACTCACGGCGGGTGTGACCGGTCGACAGGGGATGCTTACTCCTCCATGGCACCTGATCCCACCTCTTGGTTTCCAGAGGTCCGTGTTTGTCCATTTTTACCGGATTTGTATCTGTGTCCTGGACATCCTATTGATTTAAACTTTGGTATCTGAGATTTTTATATTTGTACTGTATAACTGATATATATATATATATATAATATCTATAATGAATTGTTTTCAGCATAATATGATATTTTTCTGTCTCTTATGTCGTAAAACAGGGACATATAAAGCCTAATTTGAAAAACTGAAAAAAATACAATTATCTACACATTTAGTTGGAAGGCGACTACATGTTCATATAATTACAATGTAATACGAAACATTGTCTGACAAAAGATATATTAGAGACCATAAAATTGAGTTTGCTAGAATTCGGCTCTTGGTCGACATTACCTTGAGTTTGCTTTCCTTTCTGATAATGATAAAGCTACCAATGTGAAACTGGGCTTCTATATATTTTCTGGAAGATATGAAATGGCCCACAAAGTTTGTAAGATATTTATCTTTTGTCCAAAGGAGCATAAACATTCCCATGTATTTACCTGCTGTTAAAGTCTTGTTTTAGTTCGAACTATCGCCTAGTAATTTATCCCTAAATGATTGAAAGCTTAAGCTATTTTGAGGCAAGCATAAAACTTGATTGAAACATGCTGTTCGAGCACCTCCCCTTTTGAAAACTCCTGAGTCCGTTTTATCAAGAAGTTGTAAGTCCTAAGTCGTAAATCAAGTTATTTGATCTTAAGACAAAAGTTAGGTCCGTTTTATCAACGCTGACCTAAGTCCCAAGTCTTAAGGTATTTTCAAACAAGATCTTGATAGTTTATGAGTATTTTACCTGCTACATTTACACAGATAAATTATGACATATACAAAAATAAGTTAGGTTTATGTACAGCCTCTGGGTAGTCATAACGACCTGACCTGATTTGGTCGTAAGTCACTGGTCCTAATTCTTTGTAAAATGTTCTTTCTGTTTTTCATCGAAATCATTTCATTTTGTTAAACCCGAGTAAATTGGTGATACCGTAATTGAAAAACCCCATTTTTCCGACATGATAACGTCCGACTGAACTTTCACCGAAATTGTTTTCAACGGACGATTGAATTATACGCCCAATGGCATATAATCCGACAATATAATTCCGAACCTTTTATAACATATACGCGTATTTTTCTTTATGAATTCCATGCTGATCAAATTGTTTGGTAGTGGGTAATTTCCGAGTTTTTTTTTAGTATTTTCGGCACTTGTTAGCAAATCTTTTCGGCACTTTCAAAAATACACGTTAAAACTTGATTTTTATAAATTAAAATTCATCACGGGATATCAATTAAGTTATCTTAATCGATAATATCTACTAATATAATCTTTTCATGTGCCGAAAGTACCTGAATAAAAAGGTAAGCGTCGAAGTAACATGTACAAGTGCCGAAGTTAATATTCAATTGCCAAAATTATTCGGTATCGAAATAACTTGATGCCAAAGTAACTAGAATTCCGCCTTTTGTTGGAATATTTTACCAATTAAATCGGGTTATATTAATCACCACCAGGACTGGAATCAACCGTTGGAAATGTAAAAGCTACAATGAGTCAAGTTTACCTTTATCGTGGAAATTTGGAGGGAGGGCAGGGTTATATTCAGTTTAACCGTTGCATTAAAAGTTTACTTCATGGAAACTGTTATAGATAAGTTTAACTTTAATGAAGTAAACTTTTAATGTAACAGGTTATATCACATGAAATTTCAATTATGAAATTTAATGAATCTTTACCTGAATTTTATAGCTTATTTCACTTGATTTTTAATACTGCTGTGCAAATTTACTTAATTTTTACATTAAGTGTTCAAATAAATTTTATTTCAACTATTCAATTTAATATTTATTGAATGTTCATTTTTAGACTCGAAAATTTTCTAAAAAGGAAAAATGTGTTATTGTGCCAATTCAGTTTTTGTTTTCTAAAGCTTTTTGTTAACAAAGGAAATTCTCTTAGTTTTGACATGTTTCCTACTCAGTTGTCATGTTAATGGACATCTAACAGATGTTTCAGACTTTAGGTAAATAAGAAAATTCTTTCGGATTTCGGCCTCTTTGAAAGAAATTCTTTCGGAGATTGAGTTGAGTTTCTAATGGACTTTCACACTTTGAGCTGTATTATTAACCTAAGTAATTAATGTCAACTCGTCCTGGGAATTATGCAAATTAGCTATAGGACATCTGTATCAACCTTCCTGATTGGTCAGTGAGAGCAATTCCGATTTAAGCCAGGTGGAAAGAGAATTTACGAAATTCACTTTCCATCTGATGCTTCAATAATAAACAAGTAATTTTTATCTAAAACGGAATTTGTTTCTCTCTTTCCATTCAGGTAAGCTTGATTAAGTTTATTTTGGTATTTTATTTTTAGTGAACTTTAAATAGAAAATTATCTTATACTTATTTCTATAAATTGATACATTTTAGCTTTATTTCCGGTGAAAAGGAAAAGTTTATTAATTTTAAGTTCTTGGCGAAATAGAGTTTTTCACTTTGTCTATAATTTAGAATTGTTTGACTTTGTTACATTCAACTAAATCTAGTTTGCTTATATGTTCAATATTGGTTTATTTTTCAATATTTGTCTTGCATTGATACTTCAAAATTGTGATTCTTTAATTGAAACATTTATGCGAAGTTCTTGATTTTATTTTCGAAATCCCTTTTTATAATTTTGAAATTACCGCGCTGATATTGTGAAACCTGTAGTGAACTCTTCAATGTAAGAAGGTAAATTTATCAAGCGGCAAAATTCGTCCGCTAAGAAATTTAAGTAAGATGTTTTCTCTTTTATTATTTAATGACAATATTTAACGTTTGATCTTATATATTTTATACATCTTATAAGTTTTATTCATTATTTGATTTCTTCGAAATTATTCAGTTTTAGTTTTACAAGCGTTAAACAGTCATACCTTCTCGCACTGAAGTTCACTACAGGGTGTTTCGAAATTTGTTCATATGTTTGTAAGAAAATTTTATATCACTTTCCATCTGATGCTTCAATAATAAACAAGTAATTTTTATCTAAAACGGAATTTGTTTCTCTCTTTCCATTCAGTCAGCAACCAGTAGAAAGCCGAGTGGCATACCTACAAGCTGAATCCCCAGAATTACACACAACCGAAAGTCTCGTGTGAAATAACTATGCAACAAGCTTTAAATCATTTTGCAGTGATTTCGGGATAAATGCTGTCGGAATAAAGAATTTATAGTCATTTGTCCCGAAATCACCACAAAATGACAGTTTATAGATTGCGTATTATATCGATGGTGGATTATCATAATAATCTCAAAGAAAAATAGATATGTCGGAATACCTGGGACATGCAACATATTTGTGCTAAGGGGATACGGGTTTGGTTGTCAGACGGGCTGGTTGCCGCGAATTTCTCTGTAAATGAATATCAATATCGATTTGAGTGCCATAATGATATGTTATAAAATATATATGGTGAAATATTTCTATAAATCGTATGTTCATATATACGATGGCATAAAGCTGCCATCGACATGTTGAGATAATCTGATTAGTTATGTCGACATGGTGTGCTAATTAATTGCGTTATATTGACAAAACGACTTAATTTTGACGACATATTCACATAAATCATGTCGACATAACCTCATATTTTCCTCAACATGTCAACATATTGATATGGATTATAACAACATAATGTGACCAAATTATATCAACATGTCGTCAAATAGTGTTTTTTATGACACTATATTTTGCGCAGTAAAATGATCACATTATATTGACAAGTTTTGATAATCATCACATTATGTCGACAAGATGACATATATCAATGCATAATGATTACATGTTGCGATAAATTATCACATAGCAGTGGGACAGGAAGCAATTCGAAAAGTGGGGAGGGACTATTTTTCTTTCTTTTTTTCTTTTCTTTTTTCATTCATTTCTTCTTTTTTTTTTAAAGTATTTTGCAGTAATTTTTTTTCTTCAAATTTTGTCAATGCAACTAATACATGCAACAGTGGTGGATCTATAGACAAATGTAAAGGTTAGTTGGTGGTTTTAGGCTGGTGACATGAAAATATACCTTTTTGTGATGCAATGCATACATCATCAAAAGCAGACTGAGATTTCAAAATTTGAACATGTATTTGCACCGGAATTTCGGGGAATTTGTTTTTAATTTTATAGAAAAGTTAATTATTTTATCAAGTTAAGGGGCACGCTCTCACTGGTTACTTTTAATATTTAATTTTAAGTGTTGGATTAATTGTGAGACAGTATTTCATTAGAGGGTTGTGTATTATGCATTAAATAAAAACAATATTTCTTTAAATTTGGAAGCTCGTTGAAATATTTTTCTGCGCCTAGATGCGAAAATACGCCTAGTAATCTGTAAGAAAATCACATTGATTATTACCTGTCTTAAAAGAAAAAGTTACTTTACTTCCAGACATTGAATTATGTCCTCTTTATCATTAAAAATATTTAGTTGATTGATTAATTCGAAAGCTCTATGAGGTATTCTCTAGCTTCCAGACACAAAATCATCGTTTACTTTTCTATGGTGGTTGATTCGGGACATTGAAATGTTGCTTTAATTTTGCGTTTAAAACAACGCGATATTACGACACTTCGATACGAAATGACGATATTACTATGGGAAATGACGATACTACGATACGAAATGACGATAGTACGATACGAAATGGCGGTACTAAGAAACGAAATGACGATATTACGATACGAAATGAAGATATAATGATACGAAATGACGATATTACGATACGAAATGGCAGTACTACGAAACGAAATGACGATATTAGGAACGAAATGGCGATATTACGATACGAAATTACGATATTACAATACGAAATGACGATATTACGAAATGATGATATTACAAAATGACGATATTACGATATGACAATGTTACGATACAAAATGGCGATATTACGAAATCACGGTATTACGATATTACGAAATGACGATATCATGACTACCATGTATACGCATGCGTCGCTTCAAACCGAGGTTCATCCAATATTTGCAACGTTACGGTTAGAAGACACAGTCGGGGTACGTGATTTGCATAACATGTAATAGAAAAAACCATACCAGACAGAACGGATATTTCAGCAAGACAAATTGAATTCTATTAGAATATTTGTGTCAGATATGATAACATATTTATTTGAATTAGATATTTACGTAAATTTTAGTTTTAGTTCATTACTTGAAATCTCCCATATACCGATAGCTAAAATAATAATATTAAAAAATGTAATATTGTTTTTGATTTTTCAGAAGAGTCGGCTCAGTCCGTAAAAAAATAAGCTAAACAGTGACCTATCCCAGTGCAGTGTCCCTCTTTTCTATAAGTCGGCTCATCGCATAATAATTAAGCTATGTAGTAGCCTTCCTCAGGGTAGTGTCCTTTTGTTTATAAGTCGGTCTAATCCGTAATAATTGAGTTATAATGTGACCTATCCCAGGGTGGTGTTCTCTTTTTATAACCTGACTCAGTACGTAATAATTGAGCTATAAAGTGACCTTTTATTTACCTCAGTTTTTGTCCATAGAATAGGTCAAAATATGTGGCACTTCTGGTGACAACTACACACACATTAACGATTATTTGAAGAGATATTCAATAAGAAGAATATTTCTGGCAAGATTTAGCTATTCTTTAATTATATATACATATCTTAATCTTTATTGTATTCTTTGCTGCCAACGATTTTTATTAAGGTCACATATATAATTGTGTAGAAAAATAGCTAAACTTCTCAAAAATCAAAACCAATATTACAATTTTTAATATTATTTTTTTAGCTATCGGTATCTGGGAGATTTCAGGTAATCAACTAAAACTATAATTTATGCAAATATTTAATTCAAATAAATCTGCTATTAATCTGACACAAATATAATAATAGCATTTAATTTTTTTCCTGAAATATCCGTTCTGTCCGGTATGGTTTTTTTCTATTACATGTTATGCAAATCACGTACTCCCATGTGTCTTCTAACCGTAACCTTGCAAATGGTGGATGGACCTCAGTTTAAAGCGACGCATGCATAGACTTGGTAGTCATGATATCGTTATATCGTCATATCGTAATATTGTCATATAGTGATATCGTAATATAGTGATACCGTAATATCGTCATTTCGTGATATCGTCATTTCGTATCGTAACATATGTCATATCGTAATATCATCATGTCTTACTATCGTCAATTCATATCGTCAAATCGAAATATCGTCATAATGTAATATCAACATATCGTAATATCGTCATTTTTGTATCGTAATAACGTCATTTCGTTTCAGTTTAAAGCGACACATGCGTAGACATGGTACTCATGATACCGTAATATCGTAATATCGTCATTTCGTAATATCGTCATTTCGTATCGTAACATCGTCATATCGTAATATCATCATTTCGTAATATCGTTATTTCGTATAGTAATATCGTCATATAGTAATTTCGTCATTTCAGATCGTAATATCGTCATTTCGTTTCGTAGTACCGACATTTCGTATCGTAATATCGTCATTTCGTATCGTAATATTGTCATTTCGTATCGTAATATTGTCATTTCGTATCGTAATATCGTCATTTCGTTTCGTAGTACCGTCATTTCGTATCGTAATATCGTCATTTCGTATCGTAATATCGTCATTTCGTATCGTAATATTGTCATTTCATATCGTAATATTGTCATTTCGTATCGTAATATTGTCATTTCATATCGTAATATCGTCATTTCGTATCGTAATATCGTCATTTCGTATCGTAATATCGTCATTTCTATCGTAATATCGTCATTTCGAATCGTGATATTGTCATTTCGTATCGTGATATCGTCATTTCGTATCGTAATATCGTCATTTCGTATCGTAACATCGTCATATCGTTATATCATCATTTCGTAATATCGTTATTTCGTATAGTAATATCGTCATATAGTAATATCGTCATTTTGTATCGTAATATTGTCATTTCGTATCGTAATATCATCATTTCGTATCGTAATATCGTCATTTCGTATCGTTATATCGTCATTTCGTATCGTAATATCGTCATTTCGCATCGTTATATCGTCATTTCGTATCGTAATATTGTCATTTCGTATCGTAATATCGTCATTTCGTATCGTAATATTGTCATTTCGGATCGTAATATCGTCATTTCGTATCGTAATATTGTCATTTCGTATCGTAATCTCGTCATTTCGTATCGTAATCTCGTCATTTCGTATCGTAATATCGTCATTTCGTATCGTAACATCGTCATATCGTAGTATCATCATTTCGTAATATCGTTATTTCGTATAGTAATATCGTCATATAGTAATTTCGTCATTTCAGATCGTAATATCGTCATTTCGTTTCGTAGTACCGTCATTTCGTATCGTAATATTGTCATTTCGTATCATAATATTGTCATTTCGAATCGTAATATTGTCATTTCGTTTCGTAGTGCCGTTATTTAGTATGTTAATATCGTCATTTCGTATAGTAATATCGCCATTTCGTATCGTAATATTGTCATTTCATATCGTAATATTGTCATTTCGTATCGTAATATTGTCATTTCATATCGTAATATCGTCATTTCGTATCGTAATATCGTCATTTCGTATCGTATCGTAATATCGTCATTTCTATCGTAATATCGTCATTTCGTATCGTGATATTGTCATTTCGTATCGTGATATCGTCATTTCGTATCGTAATATCGTCATTTCGTATCGTAACATCGTCATATCGGTATATCATCATTTCGTAATATCGTTATTTCGTATAGTAATATCGTGATATAGTAATATCGTCATTTTGTATCGTAATATTGTCATTTCGTATCGTAATATCGTCATTTTGTATCGTAATATCGTCATTTCGTATCGTTATATCGTCATTTCGTATCGTAATATTGTCATTTCGTATCGTAATATCGTCATTTCGTATCGTAATATTGTCATTTCGTATCGTAATATCGTCATTTCGTATCGTAATATTGTCATTTCGTATCGTAATATCGTCATTTCGTATCGTAATATCGTCATTTCGTATCGTAATATTGTCATTTCGTATCGTAATATCGTCATTTCGTATCGTAATATTGTCATTTCGTATCGTAATATCGTCATTTCGTATCGTAATATTGTCATTTCGTATCGTAATATCGTCATTTCGTATCGTAATATCGTCATTTTGTATTGTAATATCGTCATTTCGTATCGTAATATTGTCATTTCGTTTCGTAGTACCGTCATTTCGTATCATAATATCGTAATATCGCTATGTATTATACGAAGCAATATTATGATGTCTTAAATCAGCCACTATACTTTCCCCATGATCCAGCTGGGTATGCTTTCTAGTTTTTGTTTTTGCTTTCTTTTTTGTTTTGTTGTTGTTGTTGTTTTTTTTTGGGGGGGGGGGGGGGGCAAGATGCCGTACACGTGAAAATGTTGCGTTTATTCTGTGTACAGGATTGGAGATCGTCGATGATTAGATTTTAATATCTTTAGCTGATAATAACACAAGGAAAACTCAATGCATATCTGGTTTGCAAATACATTTTCATATTGATACATGCTGATAATTTTGAATGATGTATTATGCCAATTTTAAAGTTTTATAGTGACTGGCAGTTATTAGTTTAGTTTAAACATAGATATATTAATTTGCAAATTTATAGCAGACGGATTGGGAACAAGTTTTCAAACTTATTGAATCCCTCGGTATTGTATCATAGACCCCCCTCCCCCGTAATAACGGGCTCGGGCCCAACTTTCCCTCCCTGAAAAAGGGCCAAAGACTAACAGATCAACTTAAAATTTTGGTTTAAAAATAAAATAATTGAAATCACGAAATCTAGTATTAAAATTTATTAAAATCTTTGTCCCTTATTGTCATTGATACAATAAGATGAGAATAAATAAATATTTTTGAAAACATATCTCCGACTTGCTAATGTTAGATTTGCTTGACCAAACCAATACATATGCAAAAAAAGTAATAATCATTATTGTATTTCAATTTGTGAAGCCTGGTTGGATCCAAGATTTCGAGTTAGCGGGAGAGGGGGGAGTATTGAAAATTTCGGTAGGCCTAATTTAAAAACTCTGAGAAGTCTTTTTTCTGGATTCCAGAATTGATGATAATATAAATAAATATTTATTTTTTTATGCATTTAAATAACCTTGTAAAATTGTCTTTTGCACAATAAATAAACGAAATAAGTGCTAACATCACTACAGAATGTCAACATGTTGACATAATGTGATGATTCTCGAAACTTTTCGATGTAATGTGACTGTTTTACTGCACAAAACACAGTGTCAGAAAAACACTTTGTCGACATAATGATATAATTTGGTCAAGTTATGTCGATAAAATCCATATCAATATGTTGACATGTTGAGAAAAATATGAGGTTATGTCGACATGATTTATGTGAATACGTCGTCAAAATTAAGTCGTTTTGTCAATATAACGCAATTAATTATCACACCATGTCGACATAACTAATCAGATTATCTCAACATGTCGATACATACATGTATTTTTTTATCTTTTTGGAACCTGTCGAGATGATTTTCAGTTCCATTGATTGCAATAATCGCTATTAATTGCAATTTTAAGAAAGAAACGATATAAAGACAAGGAGTAGGACTACAAAAGTCGATACAACAGGATGCTAAAACATTCATACTTATTTCGATTTCTTTCTCAATGATTATTCATAAATCTTTAGACCTAAAACAAAAGCTTTACAAGAACAGAATGAAAAGATTACATACCTGATCTTTTTTAATGTGTTTTGTTTTTTATCATTAATCTAGATATAGTAAGTTTTCGTCATAATATACATTTTAAGGAAACAGTAGACCATACAGCAATAACAACGCCTGTATCAAAATGTAAAGTCGTTCAAGAATGTGCGCCGGCAATTTAACGCGTTGATAGACGCGTTTAGCGAAAAGGGACTTCGTGACAATGACGTAGTAAGCCAGAAATTAGCAGTTAATGTTACGTCACAATCAGCACAGAGGTCGTAAAATTGTCGGAATTGTAGAAATTTCCATTGACGGTCACAAGTCGCGATTAAAACAAAGCAAATTTAGTAAGTATATGACATTATAGCCCTCGGGCTTATATATATATATATATATATATATATATATATATATATATATATATATATATATATATATATATATATATATAATATATATATATATATATATATATATATAGTTATTATACATTACGATAAAATACTTTTTATGATATATTTGTCATAGAAATACTACCTGTCTGACACTGTTCCAAGCAAAAATGATCCAATTAAGAGACCGAAGAAGAACATCATAGTGCCGGTTGATGTCCACAGCGCCTTATCGCATACCAGATTATTCTGTAATATAATTCTGAAACTGAGCACTAACTCAATGCGAATATACAGTCACGTGAAGGATAATTTAAACATTTTTGGAATACATCGAGTATAAATGCAATGGATTGTGGAAAAAAAATTCTGTGCACCTATTATGCTTTATTTTCATAATCCATTGCATTTATACTCGATGTATTCCAAAAAACGAAAAACAATCCTTATATTTATATATATTACCATTTTCTGTGAATCTGTAGTCAGCTGGTTACGAAATTCATTATATGTAATTGGCTTTGCGGTAGTTTTTTCATATGACGTAACGGCTAAACAGCTGTGTGAGACGAGAAGTAGTTCCCCTTTTCTGTTCGGAAATACTAAATGGAATTAAGGTTTATTTTCTTATTTTCATATCATTTTGAAAGAAACTAGTGATATGGAAAGATTTGAATACGTGTCAGGTTTGTTTTTAAGTTATTTAAGAATATTCGTCTGCTTGGTAACCGGAAGGTTAAATGTGTCAGAAGAGAAATGAAAATGCAAATGGCCGCGCCCATGAGTATGCTGTATAATGTGATTACAACGAATTTGCGTTTGAATTTTGATATATTATCAATGAGATATACTGTAGAAAGTTTGAGTGTGACTCACAAGAAGTGAGACAGCTAATATTCATTCATGACAACTGAAAGTATCCATTTTATTTGACATTTTTTTTACCAAGCAGCTGGGAACCATGATGACTTATTGGTACGTAACCTACGTAAGTAGGCCTATTTCACACGACCTGATTTCACACGATGCGGGTGACAAATTGTTTCTGATAGGAATATCCAGTGAAGGCAAACAAATCGACTTGTTTATCAAGAGATGATTGACAAAGTTGCACTAGGCCTTACTATCTGTTTTTCTGCTGTACCCACGAAGCGAACTTTCATTTCTGTGCTAGACTATGGTCTGTGGTTCTGATCATAACATGACCTAGATATATCGCGATATGGGCCTGTAGGTGCTACAGATAAAGTCTCGTGTTTCCGATTTCTTTCTGTGATTTTTATTTATTTTGTGGTATGGTTTTTAAGATTAAAGATTTTCTTCTTTCTCTAAAAAGGTAAACAATTTACCAGCCAATTTATATAATGTTTTTACTTCTTACCTCTGATGTAAATGTAGACTTGAAAATACTTTTGTCATAGACCCATGAGTTACATGCAACTTTTTCGCCAGGTCCTGCTCCGAGATCCGAGCTGTTGATCACGTACCGATAGCATTTGTCGTATTCGACATCGCCATTTTTATCTATTGTTGTTGGAATGGATATGTTAATCAGTTGATGATGATAATCGTTCTGGACGTCATAGGTGTCTTCCGGAATTTCATGTATTCTACATCTGGAAATTAATATAAGGACCTTGAAATATGTCAACGCTGTATACTTAAAGCAATAAGATAATTCAAGTCGTCAAAAACCTATGGTATCGAAAAAATTAAAACACCCATAATAAATTTAGTAAAGGTATAACAATCTCAGATACCAAAGTAAGAATATTCACGACGTACGGGATATATAGACAGATCTGGTTAAAACTGGACTAACACGGATCTCTGGAAATCAAGAGGTGGAATCAGGTGCAATTGATGAGTATGGTGTGATTATTCTTCTTATATTTCGATATATACTACATGCATCTATCTGGTCGTTAATAGAATCATCTTCAAAAGAACCTACGGACTATTTCTATTATTGAAATTGGCACCCAGTCTCAATAGAGCCTACAGTGATGATCGAACTTAAGATCCCTGCTTTACAGCTCTGGTTCTTTACCGATCGAGTTAGTATGAGTGCAAGCAGCGTCCTGTCCAAATATAAATTCAGTTCGTTTTATACACATTTAATTTTTCACCTAATGCAATCCAATGATCGTTCTGGGCTCCAATTTCAATTTTGATTCTACTCAAGCTCGGAGCTCGATATTTGTCTGTGTCGTGTCAGGGTCAAATCATATACGATGTAGTTAATTTGATATTCTGACCTTATGTTACTTAAATTGCTTCATTGTTAACAAATATATAAACATGCCTATTCAGGGAAATCTCGACAACTCTCGATCCCTCACATTCAGATCATAATACCTTCGACCTTTGTTAAAATCGGTCTTCATTATATGTGTTGTATCAAAGATATGTCTCTGGTTGTATATTTACTTTAGATATACAGAACGGGATTATTATTGGAAATAATTAGTGATAAATATGATAATTCCCTAGAATGATATGACCGAGAATGCGCTGAGACGAGTTTATAATGGACCGAAATCTCCAGTGGATAAACATGCGCAATACAGGTTTTATGGATATTTGACCTAGAGGTCACTTGCATACATGTCGATTACGTCATAGAATTGATTGTTTGCAAAACAATGATTATTTCGTGCCTGGAAAACTAAATTTTCTGATTTAAATTTCATACATACACCCTAGAATTTTTTTCATCCTTTTATTGCCAATGCTTCCTTAACATTTATCATCGAATTTGCAATGTCAAATTACCTGTTTATACCTATTTTAACAAAATATAAAAATAGCTCAATTTTTCCAACCAGTGGCCTATATTTTGTAACCGACATGACAACCGACAGTGTCATTACAAAAATAATTCTAATTACTATATTTAAGCAAAATATAGAATATAAAAATCGACCAATCATAGGCTTTTACGTTGATACCATGGCAACTGACATCTCCGTAACATCTACCAATGAATTTGTTATACAAAAATACTTCTCTAAGTTATTTTTCATTAACATCTATCTTCAAAACACCTTTGTATATCATGCAAAATTTGACAATATCAAAAACGTTGTGTTTCAAGAGTTATGTCCCTTAGTGAGGTCATGAACCTTAAATACAATTTTCGTGTTTGACGATTTCTGAAATGTATTAAAATGGTTTAGTGTTTATTAGACAATTGTATTAGTTTGGCATAGTGTTCATTAGACAATTGTATTAGCTTGGTTTAGTGTTCATTTGAATATTGTATTAGTTTGGTTTAATGTTTATCAAACAATTGTATAAAAATTGTTTAGTCTTTTTAGACGATTGTATTAAAGTGTTTTAGTGTTAATTAGGCAATTGTATTAAAGTGTTTTAGTGTTAATTAGGCAATTGTATTAAAGTGTTTTAGTGTTAATTAGGCAATTGTATTAAAGTGGTGTAGTGTTAATTAGGCAATTGTATTAAAGTGGTGTAGTGTTAATTAGGCAATTGTATTAAAGTGTTTTAGTGTTAATTAGGCAATTGTATTAAAGTGGTGTAGTGTTAATTAGGCAATTGTATTAAAGTGGTGTAGTGTTAATTAGGCAATTGTATTAAAGTGGTGTAGTGTTAATTAGGCAATTGTATTAAAGTGGTGTAGTGTTAATTAGGCAATTGTATTAAAGTGGTGTAGTGTTAATTAGGCAATTGTATTAAAGTGGTGTAGTGTTAATTAGGCAATTGTATTAAAGTGTTTTAGTGTTAATTAGGCAATTGTATTAAAGTGGTGTAGTGTTAATTAGGCAATTGTATTAAAGTGGTGTAGTGTTAATTAGGCAATTGTATTAAAGTGTTTTAGTGTTAATTAGGCAATTGTATTAAAGTGGTGTAGTGTTAATTAGGCAATTGTATTAAAGTGGTGTAGTGTTAATTAGGCAATTGTGTGTAGTGTTTATATGACAATTGTGTGTAGTGTTTATATGACAATTGTGTGTAGTGTTTATATGACAATTGTGTGTAGTGTTTATATGACAATTGTGTGTAGTGTTTATATGACAATTGTGTGTAGTGTTTATATGACAATTGTGTGTAGTGTTTATATGACAATTGTTTTTAAGAGCCATTCTAGTTATTAATGCGATTATATTGATAACCACAATGCTTTAGAATACCAATAACGAAATCATTTCATTTTAATTAATACTTATCAATATTTTCAAATAGTTAAAACGCTGGTATAGTGAATATTAGATGTTTTCAAAATTGATAAGCACAAAACGAGATTCTTTATGTTTACATTAGGTTAGTATTGATATGATTGGAATTAAGGACTGTAACACTGAATGGTATGGTATGTCAATAGTAACTTTAACTACACATGCCGTAAGGTTAATGCAATAATAATAAATTAAATGATTTGTTGAAAACTGCATTGCCTTGAGTCATATCCGAAACACATTTATTACACTACATGATAATGCTGACTCAAGTAAATTGTGTTTTGCCTTCAAGTCATTATGAGAGTTGGAAAATACTGAAAAATACTTATTCCTGTAAATTCTATTCTGTCCTTATAAGAGTTGGGAAATCCTTACTTCTGAAAAATTGTCTGTCTACAAGTCAGTACTAGAGTTGGACAATATTGGAAAATAATGGAAAATGCTTACTCCTGTAAATTCTGCTCTGTCAACAAGTCACCATCAGTTTTTGTTAATGTTAGTGAAATGTTTACATCTGTAAAATCTGCCTATTCAGATTTTTTTGTCAAACTATTTACAGTATAGAGTTGTCCAATATTAAATAAGGACCTTTAAAATAATAATTTCAATAATAATTTAAATAAATTAATTTCTACTCTACCTGTGGTCCGGTGTTCCCAAAACAAATACAGTCATAACACCATGGAATCCGGCGATTACCGAGGCTAAACAAAGCAAAAAATAAATTCGTTTTTGAAATCGACCAAATTCACCTATAATTTCGAGGTAGTCGTCGAAATACATTTTGGAAGAATATCACAACATAAGCACTGACATCAGTTTTATCGTATTTAACAATACCGCGATTTTTTTGTATAAGCGATTGCTTTGACTATTAAAACGTTACTTAACCCTACAAAACTGTTAACCCCGCCCCTATGCATATTAACCATTAACGGTGTAGTAGCGCGATTTACAAGACAACAGCCATGCTAACGCAACTTCATGACAGGATAATTCGATCTTTCAACACCCCATCTCTATTATTGGACATAGACAGAAGGAGTACTTGATAAAACTGGGTATTTAAACAGTCTCGGTGAGTCGTTCTTAGAGAAACAAAGCTATGCACCCTGGTTGGCAAAACGTATATATGTATCCTATTATCTGCATTGTAATGTATTTAGGACAATACATTCGGTGATACTTTTGTTGACATTCTGGAAGGTTTAATTACTTTCAACACTTAATTTACTTCTACTGTATGACAGAACTAGACCTCATATTAACGTATTATGTTACTATGAATCATATGTGCTTGGTTAGCCATGTGCATTTCAGACTTAAATACGTATAAGCAAATTTGAATGACAACTTTGTAACAAAAATTAAACGATTTGTCCTGTTTATTACATAACTACTTCATGTAAGATGTCTTGATATTAGCGTGGCTAGATAACAACACACACACACTTACTCTCGATACTTTCATATATATATATATATATATATATATATATATATATATATATATATATATATATATATATATATATATATATATATATATAAACGTCTTTTTCGCGTAGCATATTTAACGTGTGACTTTTGTTATACATTTTCACATATCTATATGCAACTATTTTAACGAAAAAACACATATATTCACACTGCAATAAATTAGGAGATGACATTCGTGCAAATTAACATATATAAGATTTTTATCTTGACATTCACAAATAGTTTCCAATATGTTAAATGTTTACACATATAAAAAAATTATATTTACAAATGTCAATCGGTTCCAGACTTGATATCCCAGCTGTAGTAACATTCAATTGAATAAGAAATTTTAAAACATCAAGAGAGTTTTAGAAGTGGAAAAAGCTGTATTACATAATATTCAACACCTGTATATTTGTCAAAATTCCAAAAACTAACATTCGATACAATGGCTACGATTTTGAGGATGTTTTTAGGTAAAAGGGTAAAACATTTGCTTTAGAGGTTCATACATTAAGGTCTCATACCATATATTATAAGTAACTGCCGTGTAATTCACCAATTACTAATGTAAGGGGGAATGGACAGGTTTCAATAAAACTGGTGTGAAATGGATACTTGGTCAAGAACAGTTATGAGATAGATGTACATTTGTTATGTATTATAGAGGTTAGTGTGACTTAAACATAGTATGCTCGCTTTACCAATATGTAAGAAACGGGCATAAGTGCCGAAAGGTTATATATCATGCGCTGAGTAGCAGTTGATTTATATACATTAACACACACTGCGAATGCGATCTACACAGATGACCAGTGTTCAAAGTCATCAAAATTACTTAGTATTCTAGTATAAAATTATAAAAAGAGTTGTAAGAAGACAACATAGCTCGCATAAATAGGTGCAAATTATCACAAGAATTACATATAATTACATTTCTTGTCAGTCCCTGTTTTGATATTAAATTTGGCAAAGTAACATACAGTATTAATAAGTGTAGGATGAGGGATGTAAATGTATTTCACATTATAAGTTAAAATATATATTCCAGGGGGTGGGGCAGTATCCCTACATACACCAATGAATGTGTTTTCCCATAACAATCAATAATACATATGGTCTAAGAGTGGGGCTCTAATTGTGTTTTAAGTTATAACTAAAAATTCATATTTTTGGGGGTGGGGCAGATACCCCATATACCACTGAATGTGTCTCCCTATAACAATCAATAATATATGTGACTGTGAATGATTTTTAAATTATAAGTAAAAATATATATTTCAGAGGGTGGGGCAGGACCCCAAGGGACCCTCCATACACCACTGAATGTGTTTCCCTATAACAATTAATAATATATATGGTTTAAGGGTGGGACTGTGAACAGTTTTTAAGTTATAAGTTTGTTTGTTTGTTTATTGTTGTTTAACGTCCCACTCAAGAATATTTCACTCATATGGAGACGTCACCAAATGCCGGTGAAGGGCTTCAAATTTGGCCTATGCTCGGCACTTACGGCCATTGAGCATTGAGGGTTCTTTAACGTGCCGGCACCTACTGTGACACGGGACCACGGTTTTTACTGTCTCATCCGACAGACAGGAAACCAACCTGCCGCCGGCTGGACTCGAACTCACGACCTCACGATCAAGAGTCGAGCGCGCTACCGACTGAGCCAGGCCGGCTCTTAAGTTATAAGTAAAACTATACTTTTCAGGGGGGTTGGGCAGGACCCCCAAGGACCCAATCATATACCAATAAATGTTTCTACCCATAGCAAACATATGGTATATGGTTTAGAGATAGAATGGTTTTCAAGAAATAAATAAAAGAGTAAATTTGAGGGGTGGGGCATATACCATCAAAGACCCCAATGCACATCAATAAGCACTGACGTCCTACCCTAATGGGACCTCCATCCAAATTATCAGGGTGCTAACACTATCATTTACCAAGAACCAAAATCCTAATGAAAACTTAACATTGATCTGAACACAGCAATTTTTTACAAAAAAAAAGTCCAAAACTCAAAATTTGTCAAAATTAAAAACAAATTCCAAAAAAAGTTTCAGATTTCACTTCACTATCTGATAATTTACCCCCAAAAGAGTCCCTCATTCTAAATAACAGCTTCCTACTACACAAAATAAATTATTTATAGCACTATCCAACACTTGCCCCAAAACTTTAACCTTTGATTTTCTTGAATAAAAGTTTAAGTCAAAAACATGTAAAAATTTGAATTTTTTACAAAACAAGTTTCAGATTTCATTCCACTAATTAATACCCCCAAAGAGTCCTTCATACCAAATAACAGCCTCCGACTACACATATTTAATGATTTATGGAAAAACAACTGCTTTGTTTAAAACATGGGCGCAGACATTTTGGGCAACCAGACATTTTGGACACCCAAAGTTGTGCGGAGGGTAAAATGAGCCCAGTGATCTGATTGGTCATTAAATGAAAAAATTAGTTTTGCCGTTAATAAGTGAAATTAAGGCGATCAAAAACGATTATATTGGTAGTACTTTGGAAATTATAGGGTTGACGGTTGAAAATTTAAAGGGTGGGGTCATATGAGAATAGATATTTTCCGTTGGTGCGGAATACTACGAGTTGTAAACAAGTGAAAATTTGAAGTAAAAATGCAACGGCAACCTATACTTTTGATTGCATGTTTTGTTATCAAAAATATTGATCTTTCAGCACAGGGTACTTATTTGATCCAGATTAAATAAACATTGGAGTGACAGTGACCTGAAGTTTTGTAAATTAGCATTGAGGCCTATGGGAAAATATTTAGTGGTGTCTGTCCTATAGAGAAATGCATATTTGATACATTTAGGCTGGATGAAGCCTTCAAATAAGTCATTTCTCTCAATTTTATCACCTAAGTTGTAATTCATTCATTTTTATTCATACTTTTAAACATATTAGAGGGTCTCTATGAAATGGAGCACCTGTTGGGGGTCCACAAGGTACATATTTAATAGGTGTGCTGCCTCTACACACATTATTATGCATTTGATGCATATTGAGATCTCTTAATTTTATCTGTATGTTTTATATTACACCTAGAACTAATATTTTATCATTTTTGGTCAAAATTTTACTGTACTTTGAAAATTCAAGTATACCCCCTCTCCTACAAACATGCACATGTTTTTATATAAAAAATCATATAGTTATGGTTATGCATAGTGACCAATTTTAGCAAAATCATTTGAATTTAAATCAGACCTTTATTAGGTAAAGACTGGTCAATTTTCTTCATTTGAGGGCAAAATCTACATATTGGACCATGTCATTTGTGCGGAGGGTAAAATGAATAAAAGTCAAAAAGCATGTTAAAATTTGAATTTATTCCAAAAAAGTTTCAGATTTCACTCGACTACCTGATACTTTACCCCGAAGAGTCCCTCATTCCAAATAACAGCCTCCTACTACACATATTGAATGAATTGTAGCACTTTCCAACACTTGCCCCAAAACTTTAACCTTAACATGGCAACGCCGGATGCCGATGCTGACCCCGGGGTGACTACATAAGCCCCCTGTTCTTCGAATAGGCGAGCTTAAAATCTGAGACACCAAAGTGTAAATCATTAGGATACCCAGAATATCGGTAGATTTTGCAATCTAAAGGTAAACACACTTGTCAAATGTATGTTGAAATTTGACATGGTTTACAATCATAAATAATGATCAAAATTTTATGAAAACTTGAGTAATATTAAAAAGATGTTTGGGTAACTGCATTTTTGAGTACCGTGTACAATGTATTCATTATTATTTTACAGGAAAATCAGAAGTGCCACCTTATTTGTATATGTAAATGATGACAAATTCCTATCCACTCAAATCCAGAAGTTGTCACTATTGTCAAAATATTAAAAGAAAAAGCTGAGCTTGAATATAAAGTAAATTTGCTTATTTCGGGCCCAGGAAATAGATGAAAATGATTTAGTGTAAAAAAATGTTAATGAGTGTCTACCAATTGGACACATAAATCACGAATTGTTCGTTTTTTATTATGCCATCCCCAAGTAATTGTCAAGATCCGGTTGTATCAAAGTTTAATGAATCATTAATAATCCATTAAACTGAAAACATTTAATGTGTCATTAAATGACTGGCTCGGTTCATTAAAGATACATTAAAACTTCATCAAACTAACCAACTTTAATGAAGCTAAGGGGCTCCCTTAAACAGTCATTAAACATAGTCTTACTATAATACAAATTAATTAAAACATAAAAATGCCTATATTCCCACTGTATTACCTATGCATGCATCTTAGACAAATTCAATGTGCAGCACGAAGCGGTGCTGCACATTGAATTTGTTTCCATAATCCATTGCCTTTATACTCGATGCAGTCAACAAAATGAAAAACAATCCTTATATTTATATATGTTACCATTTTCTTTTAATCTGTAGTCAGCTGGTTATGAAATTCATTCTATGTAATTGGCTTTGCGGTAGGAGGTTTTTCATATGATGTAACAGCTAAAAAGCGTGTGAGACGAGAAGTAGTTCCCCTTTTCCGTCCGGAAATACTAAATGGAATTAAGGTTTATTTTCTTATTTTCATATCATTTTGAAAGAAACTAGTGATATGGAAAATTTTGAATAAGTGTCAGATTTGTTTTAAGTTATTTTAGAATATTCGTCTGCTTGGTAACCGGAAGGTTAAATGTGTCAGAAGAGAATTGAAAATGCAAATGGCTGCGCCCATGAGTATGCTGAATAATGTATTTACAACGAATTTGCGTTTGAATTCTGACATATTATTAATGGGATATACTATAGAAAGATTGACACAGAGGAATAAAATTATACGACTTATTAGAAGGTATAAAACAGAAGTGTATACCGCAACCCTATGAGACTGGGAGAATATACAAAGTGTATAAGTAAGGCATACAAAGAGAATAAGTAAGGCATAAAGAGATTACAAAGGGAATACGTCTTTTTATTAGGATGCTGATAAGGAGACTACAGAACTGTTGTTACTATAATCAGTCTTAGGTCCACCGACTTTGTCTCTTTCTTGTTTCCATTTTCAACAACTGGCCCATTCGTCGATGTTGATCTGATTTCCCACATTTCTTACCACTATATATATGTGCAGACTACCCATTCTTTTTTTTTTTCTTCTTCTTCTTGTTTATGTGTAAAAACAAAGACAAATAATATAAAGAATCAGAACAGGAGTGAAAGAAAAAAATGTGGGAAACGTGAGAGAGAGAGAGATAGAGAGAGAAATGGGGAAATGGAGAGAAAAAAGGATAAGAGAGAGTAGAGAGATGCCATTCAGGGATTATGTGACTTTTTGGTATCTGGGGCTCACATCACAAGAAAGCACAGAGTACACAGCGTACGTCATAGACTCTATATAAGCTAGTACTGTCTGAGTCTCGGTATTGGTTCATCATGGGTAACTCATCCGACATTGATATGCGACCTGTAGAGAAAAACATGAGTATCATTCTTACACGGCGGACACGTATTGTAGTAAGGCGACACATGCCAATAGATTCTGGTAGGACCCCATCATTACCTACTAGACCATCTTCACCTACTACACAACATCAGGGACCACCTAGACCTGAGCCTCCACTTTTAACACCTGTACAATATGTACTAGCTCAGGAAGCATTAGTCAATCTTTGACAACACAAGGCAGAGATAAATCGACTGATGATAGAGAAAGAATGAGATATTCGCAGTTGGCGACGTCTACTCGACAAATACTAGAGTCTCCCTTATTCAGCTTTTCGGAGCCATCAACGGTCCCTTTAAGGGCCACCCATGTTATTAGAAAAGAAACCTCAGCTAAAAGTATGCAGGTTTTATGTATGTTGTGTTATTCTGTAGCGGCAAGTTTAAAATATTGTAGCGACTAAACACTACTTAGTGTGCGAACTTCATTTAGATCATAAGCCTGAAACGATTTAGATTTGAAATCAGGCATGTCAGCTGATGGCACTAGTGTGACGTCAGCTGACTGTACTTGTCTTGCAGGATGGTAGGTCTCGCCATTTTGTAATGACAGACTCGGTAAGATTTTGATCTTGTAAAGATAAAAACGCGTACTCTTGATGCATTTTCAATACACCAATACACACAGAATAGTGTACTTAATAAACTGTCATTCGACAGCGAACGACTCGGATGTGTTTACTTAGGTAAATAGAATGACAATCGTTAGGATGCTACTAGCTACTGTATCAGTGTATATTTGTTCAACATTAAACGTTTTATTTCATTTGTGTTTTTGTTATGACTGAGGTATTCACTTGATTAAAGTCTAAATATAGTAAGTCACGTGACTAGAGAGAGGTCCAGTTAAGCCTGTGAAAACTCATTTGAGATCTGAACCTCGAGGTGTTAACATCATGATAAGAAAACCACTACCAGCAGGCCGCATGAATGAGTGCTTTATTTTTTATTATATAGGGTCTAGAAATTTTGTCCTTGCATTAAAATATAAAATATCTCAGAAGAAAAAAGTAAGTCATATGACTTTAAAAAAATAGAATAGGCTCAATTAGGCCTCTGAGTGCTCATTTGAGATCCGAAGCTCGAGGTGTCAACATCATTACAATTAATAGAAAACCACTGCCAGCATGGGTGAGTGTTTGAATTTTTATTACATAGGTCTAGTTTTTAACTTATGAAACATGTACAAACAGTAAATTTCAAGACCGGAGTAAAAACATATGAGTTCAAACAACGTTTATTAGCTAAATCATGCCATCAGTAGAATACCTTAAAAACATAAACTTTCGGTTCTAAAACTAGATTCACTCAGCGTTCTATAGCCAATCATCAAAGAGGTCAAAGTTGATGAGACGGAGAACGTCGCGTGCGCTGTACTGGTCATATAAAAAGCAGTGCGCGTCTGTTTTCACCTCAATTCGTATGTGTTGTATGTGTTGTGTTATACTCTAGTGGTAAGTCTAACCTAGGCTATAGTAAGTAAATGTGAACATTCACTGGTTCTTTTACTCGATCGTTAAAATTTTACTAGATAGAAATTCAAATTAGTCAATTCTAAAAATAGTAACTTAAAAAACTTGAGAATAAGTTCAGTTAGACCTCTGAGAGCTCATTTGGCATCCGAAGCTCGAAGAGTCAACATCGTCAGAAAAAATCCTCTGGGTGAGTGTTTCAATTTTTTATTTTATATACAGAAGTACAAGAAACGATATAACATAATACAGATACTGTTTTCACTGTTTGAACTTTGATACTTGTTGAAACGATGTAAGTGAATAACTTCATACTTCACAACTTTGTCACTTTGTCACTTTTGTCACGTGTGTCACTTGTGTCATTTTGAGACTTCATAACTTAGAACGTTGCACACGTTGCAAACTTTGAGAACGACAAAAACACTTGATCACTTTGACGAACTTTGAAACATGAGAACGGTACACACTTGATCACTTTGACAAACTTTGAGTACGTTATACACTTTCATGTTCAGTGTATCCCTCTCTCTCCTGCCGTGAGATTAGTCAGTCCCTGAAAAACTAGATATCCCATAATTCCATATCAAAAATGGCTACCCTTCCTATACGTCCTGTTTCACTTCCCACCCCCACCCCCTTTCTGGTTTAGTGCATACAGCCCATATAGAGTCTGTCATGAATGTAGGGTTCCGTTTTAACCAAAATATCATGAAGTCCGAGGATTGCCGGATTACCAACTCAGATACAACACCAAGAAATTTTAACAATTGACAGAATTTAATAAGAAAATAAATTATATACAGGAAGTTAGAAAACACAATTATAGATTATTGATATTTCGGCTGAGTCTATTGCAATATAAATTCAAATTGAGTGAAATACTTTAACAAAATTATAATTGTCGCTGGTTTCCTTTTAGTCTTTCAAATAAATATTGTAACTTTCAGTTCAGTTTCACTGCAAAAGGATATATTAACACAGTAACTTCTCATGTGGTTCTGTAGCACAATTTCACAATAAAGACACTGCTGTATATTATAGTTAAGTAGGAAATAAACGGCACAACACAGCTGAAATCTTGACTCCTAGTCCGGCTGGGCCTCCTAGAATTACGTGAGCTGCTTGCCTGTTATCTGGGCTATTTTACTACCACACCTTTGAAATTACATTATATACACAATATATTAGGCACTCAGACATCATATATTAATAATGGTAATAAGTACTATACGGTATAGTTTATAAATCTACAACGAAATACAATTCGAATACGTGTAATGCAGGTAAATACGAAAACTTCAATACTTCATAATATATAAAGGATACACTAATAAATATACAGAATATAGAGTAAATAAATATTATTTACCTTGATATTTGCATGTTCAAATACTTATTTCAAGTTTACGGGTATAATACGCCCACCATTTCTGGTTCAGAACTACTAGCAGACACGTCTGATATATTCAACTGCACGGGCAGGAGTGAGGAGTATAACAAATGTATTATTAACTTCGCACAAGTAAGTTGCTAAACAGGTTTTGAAAGAAAGTAAAAACAAGGCAGGAAATTCAAATGACAAAAAGAGCAACTCAAGTTCGTTACAGAGTCATCTCTTTTGTCCCATCCCTATCGTCTATACAGAGTGATCTCCCTTTGTTCCACCTATACAGTCTATACAGAGTGATGTTTCACCTATAGAGTCTATGCACAGTGATCTTCCCTTTGTTTTCACCTATACAGTCTATACAGAGTAATCTCCTTTTCGTCCTACTGATACAGGCTATACAGAGTAATCTCCCCTTTGTCCCATCCCTACAGGCTATACAGAGTGTTCTCTCTTTGTACATACTCGTCACTCTACAAGTCTTAGTAGAAGTCTTAGTTCAAGCTTGTGTCGAGCTTGGCCTACCGCTTCTCGCGCTTCCGCATTTGATACAGGATCGTTAACCACTCCGACTGTGGCGACACCTACTGCTGGTTTCACAAACCTGGAAAAACCCTAAGTTTCGGTTCTAAAAGTAAATTCACTCTCAGTCATAAAAATGGAAAAACCCAACTTCTCTCTCTCACCGTTGACCTCTCGTGATTTCTCGTGACCCCGACCTCTTGTAACGAAGGCTCTCATTGGATCTTTATCCAAGATAACCGCCCCCACAACCTTCCACTTCCGGTCATAGACACGCCTGAAAGCTCAACCATTGGCTCTTTCTCCTTATTGCCATGTTAACATGACCTCACTTCTGGTATATGACGCACTTCCGGCATGACCTCACTTCCGGTATGACGCACTTCCGGTTATGACGTCACCGGCGACTCCATAGCGTGCCATTTGAATTGACTAATCAGAAGCCAGCATTCTGATGACGTCATTCAAATGGCACGCTATGGAGCTGCCTATAACTACTAATGTTACTAGATCTTGTATTATTGAGTATGTTCCGAAAAACAAATCAAGTATATATAGTGTTTAGTCCAGATGTCTCTGATATTTTTTCAGCGAAAGAGATTTAAATGTAGATGCTATTGTTTACTAACTGATGCAAGGTCATACCTCAATTACACTAGGTCATATTGTAGAATTTGTACTTTTAAATAAATTATTAAATGCGAAATACCGCTATCTGTATTTTGATGAAATATATAGGTCTACCTTGTCATGTTTTAAAACATATTTTAATCAAATCCGCTAAATGGCTACTCACATTTGGTATCATGTTGGGCTTCAAAAATTTCTTTGAATTATATAACTATAGCACAGCTGGCCTTTGAATTTCATAAGAGAAACAAATAGAAATATACATGAATAAAAATATAAAAAATCTCAGATACCAAAGCATAAATCATTTGAATGTCCAGTACATATCTGGTAAAAATGGACAAACACAGACCTCTTTAAATCAAGAGGTGGGATCAGGTGGCATGGAGTAGTTAGCATCCCCTTAGAATTTGGTTCCATATTATTGGTAATATCAGTCTTCCTGTATAATCCTGTATATTTTGTTTTATTGAAACCATTACAACTAACAGAAACTGTTTTGTATTGTTTCTTAATTCTTTAAAAGGATATAAAGATAACTTTGTTATTCATGATATCAATGACATTATATATTCCATTCTATTCCAATCTTTCCGAAAATACATTCATGTAAAATTTAATTTCCGTATTATTTAAATATTGTACTTTCTGAGAAACAGTTAAAATCATTCATTTTCAGTTTTAAAGTAAAAGTTATAAATGCATTAAGAACATCTGTCCAGAATGGGGCCTTGGTTATAATATTATCTTGTATGAATGAATATAAAAATCACAGATACCAACGTACAACTGCTCAGGATGTCCAAATATATATATATATATATATATATATATATATATATATATATATATATATATATATATATATATATATATATATATATATATATATATATATATATATATATATATAATACTGGTGAATGTTAGGTGTGTGTGGTGTGGCGTGTGTGTTGTGGGGTTGGGTGTGTCATGGTGTTGTTTATAATATAGAAGCCGCCGGCTCTCCCACCGGGCTCTCCCCACCCCCCCCCCAGGTGTGTGGGTGTGAGGTGGTGGTGGGGGTGTGTCGGGGTGGGGTTTTTGTGGTGTGTGGGTGTTGGGGTGGGTGTTGGATGTGTGTGGTGTGTTGAGTGCTGGGGTGTGTTTGGGTGTGGGTGGTGTGTGTATGTTGTTGGGGGTCGGTGTGTTGGTGAGTTGGAGTCAGGAGAGTCTGTGAGGGGGTGTGTGGTTTTTCGTGTTTTGTGGGTGGGTGTGTTGGTTTGTTTAGGATGCGTGTGTATGGGTGGTGGTGGGGGGGGTGTGGTTGTGGGGGGGTTTTGGTGTGTGTGTGTGTGTGGGTTGTTGAGTGGGAGTTGTTGTGGAGGGTGGTAATGTGTGTGTTGTGTGTTAGGTGGAGAGAGTGTGGGGGGAGTTGGAGGTTGATCGAGGGGGGGTGTGTTACTGGTGTGTGGGGTATTTTTGTTGTTGGTGGAGTGGGTGTAGTGTGGTGGTAGTGTGGGATTGTGGTGGTCTTTGGAAGTTAGGTGTTGGTGGGTGAGTTGAGGGGTATGATGTGGGGTGGGTTGGGTGGTGAGAGTGTGTTGAGTGATGGGGTGGGTAGTTGGGTGTGTGGTGGTTGTGGTGAGATGTGTGTAGGGGTGGGGTGGGTTGGGTGGGTGGTGTGTGTGGTTGTGTGAGGTGGGTGGGGTGAGTGGAGTGTATTTTGGGGTGTGTGATGTGTGGATTTGTTGGTGTGGTGTTATTGGTTGGTTTGTAGGTAGTGTAATGTGTGGGTGGTGTAGTGGTGTAGTTATGGATGTGGGGTTTGTGTGGTTAGGAGGTGTTTGTGTGTTGTAGTGTGGGGGTATTGTCTGGTATGTTTGGTGTTGTTGTGGTGTGGTGGGTTGTGTGTGTTGGTGTGTTCTTAGTGTTTGTGTAGGTGTGAGGTGTGTTGAGTGGGTGTTGTGGTTTGGTATAGAGTTTTGGGGGTGTCGCACGTGTGTTGTGTGCTGAGTGCTGTGGAAGATGTGTGGAGGTTATTAGTTTGTTGGATTAGTTATTGTTTGTTTGTGTGTGTGTTGTCTGGTAGTGTTAATGAGTATTGTTGAGTGAGTATAGATTTTTTTGTTGTTGGGTTGTGGTTAAGATGGTGAAGTGGTGGGATTGATGTGAAGGTTTGCGCACCTTTTTAAGTGGGGTTTGGTATATTTGGTTTATAATATTATATTTATATATTTTAAATATTATTATATTATTAATATCTATTATATTTATTATAAATTATTGTGGTTTATATAAATATTATATCTAAATATTATTTTATATATTATATTTATTTTTAATAATATATTAATTTATTATTTAATTTATTATTTTTATAATTTTTTATTTATTATAATTATATAATTTAGTTTTTTATTATATATTATGTATTATATTTATTTTATATATTATTATATATATTTTAAATTATAATTATATATATAAATATTATTTAATTTAACTTAACATAATTATTAATATATATATAATAACGGTTTATATTTATAATATATTGGACCTTTTGTTGATTTCTTATTTATTATATTTTATTAAATACATATTTTATTTTTAATATTATATATTTTTATAAATTATAATAATTTTTATTTTAATTTTTTCATAATTTGAATAACTTTATATTTATTTTATATATTTATATATATTACTGATGATTTATAATATATTTTTTTATTTTAGTCATAAATTTATTTATAATTTAAATAATAATAATATATATATAATAATATATATTATTATATTTAATTTTAATATATTTATTATATAATTATTAATTAATTTATATTTAAATTGAAATCATTAAATATTTTATATAATATATTATTATAACTTTTATTATATTTTAAATATATTATTAATATATTATTATATAATTATTATTATTATTAATAATATATTTAGTATTTTTTATATTACTTTACTAATTATAATATATATATTTATTATTTTATTTTATAAATTATTAATATTAATTATATTTTAATTATTTTTTAATATATTAATATAACTTATATTTTATTTATTAATTAATATATAAATATAATATAAAATATTATATAATAAATTTTAAAATTTATATGTTTATTTAGATTTTTATATGGTAAATATATTTATAATTAAAATAATATTATTATTTATATTTATTATATATTAATTATTATATAATTTTATTTAAAATATTATAATATTAATGATATTTTATTAATTTTATAATATATAATATGTAATAAAAATTATTATTATTAATATAATATATATTATAAATTATTATATAAATTATTATAAAGTTATAAATATATTTATTAATTATTTTTATATTAAATTTTAATTTTTTTATATTTAATTATATATATTATTATATATATATATAATTAAGATGTTAAATTATATTATAAATAAATAAATTTTATAATATTATTTATTGAAATAATTATTTAGTATTTATATAATAGTATTTAATATAAATTTATTAATATTAAATTTAAATATTATTATATATTTATAGGATATATTTTATATTATTAATATAAAGTTATAATAATATTTTAATATTATTATATTTTAATATTTATGTATAATCATATGCTACTATATATAATTTTTTTATGAATAATTAATATTATAATTTAATTATTATATTTTATATTTATTTTTAAATTTATATCTATTTATTATAATATAGTTATATTTCTATTATGATCTATTGTTATAATTTATTATTAATATATAATAATTATTTATAATATATTAAATATAATAGTATATTTAATAATATTTAATTATAATATACTATATAATAAATATATAACTAGTATATATTAATTATATTTAATTTATTATATCATTTATATTATTATAAAATATTTAATTATATTTATATATATATATATATTATTAACTAATAAATTATTATTATTATATTAATATAAATATATATATATTTATTAAAATTATATGTAATATTATTATTATTATAGTTTATATATTATTTAAAATATTATTTTTATATAATTAATAAATTAATATCTTGTTTTTAATTTTTATGATATAAGTTATATTTTTTATTATAATATATTAAATATAAATTATTTAATAATTTTTAATATAATTATTATTTATATTATATTTTTTTATTTATATATTAATATTTTTTATTTATTATATATATTTTTATATATTATACTTAATTTAACTATATTATATATATATATTATATAATTATTTTAAATTAATATATTAATTTTTTATAATTCAATATATAATTATTTAATATATTTAATATTGCATATTTTTAATTAATGATATAATATTATACTTATATTAAATTTATAATATTAGATTATATTAATATATATTTATTAATATTATATTTATAAAATAAATATTTTTAATATAATTTATTATAAATATTATTTAATTATATAATTTATTATTTATTATTATAATATTAATATAAAAATAATATATATTTATTAATATAAATTTTATATGTAATATTTTATATATTTATATTATTATATTAAAGAATTTCTTAATATATATGTAATATTATATATATATTATATATTATATAAATAATATTTTTTTTTAAAAATATTAAATTATTATATATATTATATAATTTAAAATATTTAATTATAATTATTATTTATATATATAAATAAATATAATCTATATAATATTAATTTTTTTTTATATATTTTTGATTATTAATAATAATATATATAAATTATTTTTATATATTTATTAATATATTTATATTTATATTATTTTTAAATATTATTATTTATTATAATAATATAGTTTTGATATAATATGTATTATATTAAAAATTTATAATATATATATATATTTTAATTATATTATTATATTATAGTTATTTATATGAATATTTATAATTATTTATTTGATAATATTATTTATTTATATTTATAATATTTTATTAAATTTATATAATTAAAGTTATATTATAAAAAATAATTTTAATTTATTTATATTTTTTATTATTTATATATTATTTATAATATTTTATATTTATAATAATAATTTTATATATATTTTATTATATTTTATATAATTAAATATATACTTATAATATATATTTTATTATATATAATAGTATTATCTAATATATATATTTATATTATATATATATATATATTATATAGTATATATAGATATATATTTATATATAATATATATATATATATATATAATACTGGTGAATGTTAGACAGACACGGACCTCTGGAAATCCAGAGGAGGGATAAGATGCCATGGAGAATTAATCATCTCTTCTTGATCGGTCTAATTCATATGAACAGCTTTTTATTTAATGAAACAAGGCCAATATACTAAATCTATAAGACCAGTGACTTTCACTTCTATTTGCTTCCCGCTTGGACGGACCCCTCTATATACAGTCTAGCACTGGCAATCAAACATAGGACCAAGGAAACACGTAAACAATTGGATTATTTTTTTGTGCGATGCGTTCAAGAAATCGAACATATTTAAAGATTGCCGTTCCTACAGTGAAACAACTAAAGGACACCTTTATTCGAATCTATTCAAATTATGTGTCAATGATAAACTGATAAAAAAAGCAAATATTTGTTTATACAATGCACTATCATGTCTTGTTACGTGTACGTGTTTCTAACACTCAGCGAGAAAACAGCAACATAACAGGAAATAAAAACTGAGGGTAGGAAATTTTCTTAAGAAAAAAAAAAACATTTTGTTCCTAAACTAGATTTCTTCATTTTAACTTTACTGTCTTTTCTTACCCTATTCATTTAATTTTGTAGTTGATTGCGTTTTACTTTAGGTGTCAGACCGACATCATTGAATTCAAATAGAGTTAAAGAGATAGGCAAATATTTTGTATCTACATTGTTCTTAACTATAAGTATTCGAAAAAGGTATAACGTGATCATACGCTTTTAATTTGCTTATCTATTTATAGTTGGTTTAAATTTAATTTTTATTGAAATCAGAGATTTTTTAACAAACATTTTAGATTTTATGATAATCATGAAATCCGATCTTTACGCCAAAATCAATATTCCACTCTCACATAAATGGACTTTTTTCAAATTTTACGTGTACAAGGAGCTTTCAGTACAGCTATGCAACATATCACATGTAAAATTGATAAGTTGAGTACTTATCATTTCAAGTGTTTCCGCGCCATTTTAACTAGATGATAGGTTAAACAATGTTAACAATTAGCGCTGATAAAAGTGGAATGGGATGCCAGATTTAACATCATGTTTGCTTTAGATTAACCTTGATGATCTTTTACGGTGGTTACTCTTAGACGGATTGAGTTGTGCATTTGAATTTATTATTTGGCCTTGTATTGTACACCTTTCCCTTTGGAATACCCCCTTTTTAACTGGAGTTCTACTGATGAAGTCTAATTTGCAGAAACGATCGTCTTGAGCAATGTAACTTTGGTATTATGCTTATAATATTTAATGACATTTGATTCTTACTAGGAAGGAATGAAACTCTTCTGCACCAATTCCTAAATTACAAGCAGACATTCCATAACAGGACCGCATATCTTCTGTCCGCAGTAAAACTCAAAATAAATTAAGAACGATCCAATATAAAAAGTCAAATACCAATGTGTTAATCACAGGAGATTCAAAAGACAATATATAAAATTGAGGAACAGTTGACAAACAAGAAACCAGTTGCCTGTATATAAAATGTCCACATGTTGAACAGTTTGACATATCTGGCCTGCATTTCTCGAAGAAAACTAAAGTTTTTACTCATGTTTTATCTCAAAACTTGAATTTTAACTCGGCTAAGATTTTTTCTTAAGTGACCTTTCTCGAGGCAAACTAAAATTGTTTACTTTAGTCATAATGTCCTATTCTAATTTTAATTCCACATTTTAAATAAGTCTGGACTATTGATTTTCGTCGGCAATCATAAATTCAAAACGTAAACATATTCATAAAGGGGGCCGATAAATGATAAATGACGCTGGTTTTTAGTGGTCTTTTAGAATAATTATCTGTATCAAGGGGACCGATAAATGATAAATGATGCTGGTATTTAGTGTTTTTTTTTTAGAATATTTATCTGTATCAAGGGGCCGGTAAATGATAAATAATGCTGGTTTTTAGTGGTCTTTTTAGAATAATTATTTGTATCAAGGGGGCCGGTAAATGATAATAATGCGGTTTTTAGTGGTCTTTTTAGAATAATTATATGTATCAAGGGGACCGATAAATGATAAATGATGCTGGTTTTTAGTGTTTCTTTAGAATAATTATATGCATCAAGGGGACCGATAAATGATAAATGATGCGGTTTTTATTTACTTCTCTACCACATGATACTTAATAAAATATCAAGATGCTCATATATTACATTTATATGTAAAATTTAGTTTTGAAACAATTTAGAGTATATGATTTTGGTATTGATTTCATGAATTGTACGTTAATATAATATAAAAGCATATTGACATTAAATACTTATCAACGGCCTCTTTTTATGTAGCACAACTTCAAAATTCCTTGGCATCGCAGTTTTCATATTTGTCTTGGGGTTAGGCATACAACTCTGACAACGAGGTCAAAGATATCTGGCATCCTCATCTGTTTATTAGAACGTCACACGTCTAAGTCTGCTCTCTATACGACAAGGTAAGATAATCATATTTTATTGATATCTAGTTATGGAAAATTAGTTTGATAAACATTAGTTTAATAAACATATGAATAGAAATAAAATTATCCCTTTTTATTATGAACAAATGTCTTCCAACAATAACTATTTCTCATTTTGCATATAATTCCACTTCGCACATTTGCATACTGATTGTTTTAATGTGATTAAATGGACATAACTATTTTAGAATTTTTTTTATAGGCAAAATGAAATTCGATGATATATTAATTCAACTGGGAGAATTCGGAAATTATCAAAAGCGGTTGTATTTGATATTATGTATACCTGCTATAAGTGTGGGATGTTACATGATGGGGTTGGTTTATTTGATGCATACACCAGAGCACAGGTAAGTGCATATTTCATTGCCCTCTATCATCATTAGTAATGTACGCAATCATTGTGTGTCATTACCGTTGTTCGATATCGTAGTTGATTCTTACTCAAATATTGTTAGCCTTATTTGTATTTTTGGAAAAACGCCGTCTTAAACGTGACGGTTATGTTAAATAACATTCCCAATATCTTAGTAAATTCAAATATTTTTACAGATGTAAAATTCCTGGATATGAGAACGATACCTATGCTATCCAAAGTGAATTTCATCGTCGTTTGGTGAATATCAGCATTCCGTTGGAAAGTGACCCCGATTCTATCCACGAGTATGATCAATGTCATCTGTTCGTTACCCCCAATGGTGGTCATTCCAACAGTAATAGGACGAAAGTAAAGTGCAGCGAATGGGTATATGACAGATCAGTCTTCCACGAAACATTCTCATCAAAGGTTAGTTTTTATTTAAGATAAATCAATGGTAAATCATTTTATGCATTTAGTGTAAGTATACTAAAAAGAAATCATATCGGATCAATACATTGCTCTGAAATACAGGATATTTTTGAATTTTTATAGTTCAAATAATTTTTATTTTTATTATATTTTTTAATATTTATTAATTTTATTCTATTATCTATAATTTTTTATAAATATTTGATGAAATATATATAATTTTATATTATATTTTGATGATTTATATATTTATTTATATTTTATTTAATTTTTATTTATTTTTTTACTTACTAATATTTTTTATTTTTATTTATATTAATTATATATTTTTTTATTTTTTTTAATTTTTTTTTATATTAATAATATATAATTTTATATTTATTATTTATTATTATATTTATTATTTATTTATTTATATATATATACTTTAATTTCATTTTAAAAATAATGTTTTATTTTTTTTATTATATTATTAATTATAATTTTTTAATTTTAAATTTATATTTTTTATTATATATAAATTATTAAATAATCTTTATATTATATATATTGTTTTATATTTTATTTATTATTTTTAGTATTATTTAAAATTAATATATTATTTATTAATTTTTTTTTTAATTTTTTATCTGTTTTATTATATTAATATAATTTTTTTATATTTATTTTATAATTTTATTGATAATTATATCTATATAATTTATTAAAATATTAAAATATATTTTTATTTTATTTATTAATAATTATTAAATGAATATATTATATAAATTATATAAAATGTTATTTATTTTAAATTTTTATTTTTTATTTTATTTTATTTTTAAATATTTTTTTTTATATTTATTATATATATTTATTATTAATTTATATATTATGATATATTTATTATTTTAGTAAATTATACATAATTATTTTATTTTATAATTTTATATATTATTTTTATATCTATTTTTTTTATATTATTAAATATTATAATTCTTTTAATAATTATTTTTTTTAATAAATTTATTAATTTTATTATATAATAAATTAAAATTTTTATTATTAAAATTTTATTTTATATTATAATAATTTTATTTAATTATTTATTAATATTATATTATATATTATTGTAAATATTTTATATTATTTATTATTTTATTTTATTTACTTTTTTTATATTTTATAATATTAATCTAATATCATGTATATTATATTTTATTATATTTATTTTATTATTATTTATTATTTATATTATAAATATATATTTAATTTTTATTATATATAATTAATTTATTTTTATTTTAATTTTTAATTTTATATTTTAATTTAATTTAATTATATATTTATATATATTTATTATATTATTGTTTTATTTATAAATTATATTTATTTTTCTATATATATTAATATAATTTTTATTTATATATTTTATATTATAAATTTTTATATTATATTTTTTATTTTTTTATTTTTTTTATTTATTTTATTATTTTTTTAATTTAGTATTTTATTTTTTATTGCATTTTATTATATATTATTATATTATAATTCTATTTATTATATAATATTTACTTTTATTTTTATTATATTTTATTATTTTTATTAAATAAATTATTTATTTTATTATTATTTATTTATTATTTATTATTTTATATTATTATAATTACTATAATAATTTAATTTATTTATATTTAAATAATTATTTTATATTAATATTAATATAAATTTAATATATTTTAATATTATTTTTATTTAATTAAAATTTTATATTTATATTAAACTTTTAAATATATTATATATTTATGTTATATAATTATTAATTATATATTAATTATTTAATAATTTATTATATATATTATTTAATTTATTATTTAATTATATATATATATTAATATTTTTTATTACTATTAATTTCAATTAATTTATATTACTTAATTTATATATATTATATGTATTAATTTATTAATTTTCTTTATATATAATTTTTTATATATATTAATTCTAAAATAATATTTATTTTTATTATTATTTTAATATTTTTTATATATTTAATATATTTTATATATTATAAATATAATAATTTGTGTATAATTTATTTTTTTTATTTATTAATTTTATATTATTATTATAATATCTTATTATTATTTTTTATATATATAATTTAACTAATTTTATAATATATTTTTATATATTTATTTATTAAATTTATATTTATACATTTATTTTAATAATATTAATATTTTTATAATAATTTATTATTATTTATAATTGATTTTAATTAAATATGTTTATTTTTTTTTAAATATAATTAATAAATTTAATCTTGTTATTTTTAATATGTTTATATGTACTATATATTTGAGTTATTATTTATATGTGTTATTTTATTTTTTTATTTTTTTTATCTTTATAATTAATAAATACATGTATTATATATAGTATAATATCTATTTATTTTTAAAATATATTAAATAGTATATAATTATTGATATATATTATTTAACTTATCTTTTATATTTATAAATATCTTATTTATAATTTTATAATTTTTTTATTATTATTATAATTATTATATAATATATTATTATTTATTATTATAAATTTTTAATATTTAATTACGTTAATTATATTTATTATTTTTATTTATTTTTATCTTAAGTTTTATATTTATTTATATTTAATTATATTTTTAATTTATTATAATTTTTAAAATTTTTAATATTTTAGTATTTTAATATTATTTTTTTTTATTTATTTATATATTAATTAATATATATAATATTAATTATTTTTTTTTTTTTTTTTTATTTATTTAATATATATATATATAAATTAAAAAAATTTATATATTATTATATATATATATATATCATGTTTATATGTTTATTATATTATTATTTTCTTTTATTTATATTTTTTATTTTATTATTAATATATATTTATAATAATATTTTAAAATATATTTCTTATTATATATTATTATTATATTTTTTTTTAATATATTTATTTTAATTATATTTTATTACAATCTTTGTTTTAATATAAATATATATTTTAATTTAAATTTATTATTTAATTTATTATCTTATATCTCATATTTACTTTATTAATTTAAATTTAATTATTTTATTATTAATTATATTTTGTATTAATTATATTATAATAATGAAAATTTATAATTATTATTTAATTAATATATATTTAATAAATATTTATTTTATATTTTAATTTTATATTATAATTATTATTATTTTCATAATAAAATCTTATTTTTTTAATATTTTTTTTTATTTTATTTTGTTTTAATATTTTATATTATTAAAATATTAATTATTATTTTTAATTTTTATCATATTTTATAATTTTTTATTTATTCTTATATATTCATTTATGATTATAATATATATATTATTTTTTTTTTATTTATGATTTTATGTAATATATATTAATATATTTAGTATATAATTAATATTAATTATTATATTATATTATATTTTTATATTTATTAATTATAAAATATAAGTTTATATTTTATATATATATTTTTTTTTATGTATAATTTTTTAAAATTTTAATAATTTATTTTAATATCATATATTGAATTTTTATAATTTTAATAATATTTATTATATATATATAGTATCTTATAATTTATATAAAATATTTATATATTTTTTATTTATTAATTATATTTTACTTTTTTTTATTTTAATATTATATTACTATTTTAATTATTATATTATTATTTTAAATTATTATAACATTAATAAATTTAATTTTCCTTTATTTATATTAATTTTATATTTTATTATTTTTTTCTTTTTTATATTTTATAATATTTTTATAATTATTTATCTTATATTAATGTTTTTTATTTTTTTATTATTATTTATTATATTATTAATTATTTTTTTCTTTTTTTTATATAATTTTTTAATTATATTATTATATTTTATATTTATTATTATTTATTATTTATATAAATGAATATTTAATTAATTACTTAAATTATATATATTATATTAATAATATTTTTTTTTTTTTTTTTTTTTTTTTGATTTTATTATTAAATTATTAAATTATTATTATATTTTATTATATTATTTATTAATTAATAATTAAATAATTTTTTATTTATTTTTTAATATTTTATTTAAATTATTTTAATTTTATTATTTTTTAATTTTATTATAATATTTTTAAATTATATAATTTATATATATGTAATTTCTTTATTTTCTAACTATTTATTTTTTATTCATTATTCTTTTTTCTATATATATATTTTATCTTTATATTATTATTCATTTTTATTTTTATTATTTATATTTCATCTTTTAAAATATTTATTTATATTATTAATAATTATATTTAATATTTTTTTTAAATTAATGAAATAATATATTATATTATGTATATTTATTAATTTTAATATATTTATTTGTTATTTAATTATTTATTAATTTTTTATATATTTTTATTTATAATCATTGATTCTTTTATTTTTAATATCATATTGATTTATTATTAATTATTTATTTCCTTATTTTATTTTATTATGTATATATTTATTTAATTATTTTATTTATTGATTTTATTATTATTATTTTTTAATTTTTATAAATTATTATATATTTAGTGTATTATTTGTTTTTATTTTATTACTTTTTTTTTTTTTTTTAATTTTTGTTATTTTATATATTATCTTATTTATTTATATAATGATTTTATTATTATTATTTTATATTGTATTTTTATTTTGATAATATTTATATATTATTTTTATATTTACACTTTTATATTTAATAATTTATTTTTTTATTATTTTTATATAGTTATTAGTTCTAATACATTATTATAAAATTTTTTTATAAGTTTTTATTGAAGTTTGATTATAATTATTATTTAAATGTTTTTATAAAAATTTTTATATAGTATTATTTTAATATTGTTTTTTTATTTATTTTATATTATTATTTTTTATGTCATTAAGTTATCATTATTTATTATTTTATATTTTTATATAATTTTTTTATATTACTTCTATTTTATAATTTAATAATTTAATATTTTTTTAATATATTTTATTTTTTATTTTTATTTTAACATTTAATTTTTATTTAATATTATTATACTTATTATATTATTTTTAAACATATATATCTTAAATATGACACTTTCAAACAAAACCTTGCGAAAACGATCTTTTTGTAATCTGGTTAAAAGTCTCTATTCCTCGATGTTCTTTGATATTTTCGTGAATTTAGTATGTTTGTGATATCACTTGACAATACAAGTACCAGAAGACTTTGTAATTATGTTTATACCTGTACTAAATTAGATCATTACTACTTATTAACCCTATGGCATTGCTGAAGCAGCACTTATTTGACTCTCCAATTGGTACTTTTATAATTCGGACATAAACGTGGTTTGAATTAACGTTGTCCATGATCAAAACAAAAGCCAAAATATTGATAGAGGTGTGCGTCGGTAATGAAACTCGCATCCACTATCATCATACATAATTTGTTTTGACAAGATAATAAGTTATCTCATTATCCAACCAATGTAATGTACATACGGTATGTGTAAAATACAGAATTAATTAATGTGATTATTTATGCTCATAACCCACAACAAGAAAAATTCTTGTCAATGCGAAGGGCGTGTAATGATTTGTACTGAAAAAAGCCTTCGAATGGCTATGTTAGGTACAGATATCGACTACGTTACACGTAACAAACACTTGAAATTCATGCAATAAATATTTATTGTGACGAGAGAGAGAGAGAGAGAGAGAGAGAGAGAGAGAGAGAGAGAGAGAGAGAGAGAGAGAGAGAGAGAGAGAGAGAGAGAGAGAGAGTATCATTTCTGATCCAGGGCCCATAGTAAATGATAATGTTGTAGTGATATTTGTCCTATATATACTTGTATTTCTTTACATGCATCGTATTCGATCCATTGACATTTACTTTAAGATTAAACACCTTTCACATCTATCTCTGTGACCGAGTTCTCATCTTCGGAATTCTAATCACAGCTATCGAAACATTCATTTTTGTGAACGCGTAGATGGCTATGTGGTTAGGACGTCGTGCATGAGAGTCGGGCGATTGGTGCCGTCGAGGGTTCGATCCCCAGCCGGGGCATGGTGAATTTATAGGTACCTCGTTATTTCTGTATTTGTACCTTATATCATTTCTGATCCAAAGTTCATAGGAAATGATAATGTTGTAGTGATATTTGTGCTTTATATATAACGTATATATCTGCCAATCAGAAATTGAATACAGTGGTCAGTCTGTTAATAAATTTTTTTTATTTCAGATAAATCTTGTATGTGACGATGCTCTTAAAACGTCTCATGCGCAGCTTGTCTTTTACTTTGGAGTTCTTGTAGGGGATATAGGGTTCGGCGTTTTAGCGGATTAGTAAGTTGTTGTTTTTTATCAAAATCAGTCAATTGTTTTAATGGTGTTATATTCTGAATCATAATGTAAAAACATCAATCAATCTGAAATAATAAGATATACTGAATCCCCTAGTTAATTTATGTACAAAATGTCCTTTAATCTATTTAACCGGTTGGTGCTTATTGTTTAAAATGATATTTTCAGCATTGGTAGGAAAAAGACCTTGGTATTATCAGCTGCTATACAAGTTTCAGCGGCCGTTGGTGTTGCATTTGCTCCAGAATTTTACAGCTTCGTCATTCTCGAGTTTATTGTTGGTGCAGCTTGCCATGGAGTATTCATAGCAGCCTGTGTCATAAGTAAATGTTGTTTAATAATTTATATAATCATAGATTAGGATTTGATATATGCAATATATCGAAAAAATATAGTTATTTCATAATTACTTGTATGGGTATTTCTTCGTCACCATAATCAAAATCATCATCATCATCATCATCATCATCATCATCATCTCCATCATCATCATCATTTAATTTATCACAAACTCTATTTATATGATAATGTGAATTTAATGCATAATTAGAAAAAAATGTCTCATTCACACTGATACTCAATCTAATTTTTCGATTTGTAATCCACCCGGTGAAAAATAACACATCTATTGTTATGTTCGTAGGCATTGAAATAGTGGGACCAACAAAGCGAGTAATGACCGGCATTCCGATCCATATGTTTTTTGCTATTGGACTGGTATATCTTACAGGAGTTGGCTACTTTTTGAGACATTGGCAGCACATACAATTGTCGATTGCCGTACCATGTGTCCTGTACCTGTTTTACTGGTGGTGCGTACAGCATTTATAAAATTCGATCGCAAGTTTTATCTAGCAAAAAGAAATCAAAATTGACAGTATAAATTGCATTTTTCTCACATTCATTTCTCTGTGATGAAAGATCTTTACAATTTTCAATTTTATGTAATTTTAGTTATTAAAAAACGCAGGTAATATATAGTGCTATCAATAACTTTGAACTTTGACATGTGATATATAGTGCTATAGATAACTTTGAACTTTGACAAGTGATAATACTATAGAACAGAGAGTTGCTTACAAATTTCCCTTTGATTGGACAGGATTATTCCAGAATCACCTCGTTGGTTAATAACACAATCAAAATATGCAGATGCTGAAATAATTGTTCAGAAAGCAGCAAAGGTGAATAAAACAAAAATTCCAGAAAACATGATAGATTCAAGTACAATTGAAGTAGCAAAAGGAGAAAAAATCTGGAGTCTCTTTACGCACAGAGTTTTACTGATTAGAACTTTGATTTTGCTTTTCAATTGGTAAGATTTTTTATGCTTTTTATGCTTATTAAATGTGATATGTGAATGTTATATATTCCAACGAATTAAAACACTTGATACTGAAACACATACTCTTCCTGCTTTGACATATTACGCAGACGTAGAAATAGCAACCAAGCCAATCCTAACCCAACACACCTGATGGCTTAGGGTTTCCTATCATTGTCAAGTTTCAACATTTAAGTAGTTATCTCCCCTTTGCTCCTGCATATTTTGTATATAATCCGATATGCAAGGTCGTGTTCACCATATGAACATTTCACATATAAAGGCAGATTCCATACTAATTTTACTTATAGTAGATATTATAGTAGATACTGTCCTATAATAGATATTCACTTCCCAAGGAACCTAACCCAACGGGAGTATTTTCAGAGGTCCGTGTTTGTCCAATTGTGACCTCATTTTTATGATGTCTCCCGAACATCCTTGCAATTCATATTTTGAATCTTAATTCTTAATTTAGTTTGCAAAACTTAAAGTGCGACAATTGCAATAATTTCCTCTGGAACCTTAGCTGATTTTTGTCAGAAACTTTGCCAGTTTACTTGCAGAAGTTTGTTGGTCCCTTCCCATTTACAATATAATCAGGTTCTCTCCTCCACCGTTAATCCTGGCTTCCACCATATAAATGTGTGGCCTAAAACACTTCTCAGAATGATGAAAAAAACTGTTAATATTTATTACATGACATAATAAAAAATGCCATTTTAAGTGCTAGAATAATATTTAATGGTTGTATGAATAATTGATAACAATTTTACAGGATAGTAATAGCGATGATGTATTATGGGGTGACGATGCACATCGGAAACATCGGTGGAGATTTCTATTTGAACCAGTTTATTTTAGCTCTTGTTGAGTTTCCGGCAGCAATCATTTCTATGTTGTTACTGGACAGAATTGGTCGGAAGAAGGTGCATTATCTGAGCATGTTTTCTGGTGGGATCGCATTATTATGTACAATATTTACTGTGTTATATGGAGGAGACGGTAAGGCTTTATTCTTTATTCTGTGAAAAACCAATTGATAGAGATCTAAAATATTGTAATGTCAACCTGAAACAGGTGTCATTAATCTAATTAAAGTTTATCTGAATTATGCATCCAAAGTATATATGCATAGGTACATTACTCCTGTTACATAATTAAGCTACAGAGATTAGTTGAGGAATAGATAATTAGATATTGCTAAACCTTTCAATTTGTAAGATAAGTAATATAGTTAAATCATTCCAACATTCAATTTTTCATTATATAAATTTAAGTACCAATTATAATAGAATATGAATTAATATTAAAAGTATCATGACCGCAATTTTCACTCAGTTAAGGTGTAGATATCGCATTAAGTATAATTCAGGTAAAAGTCTACACCCTAACTAGGCGGTCACGTGACCGTAACATATTTTCAATTAAAAGTCTACACACTAACTGGGGGTCAAGTGACCATATATTTTAGTTTCTACCCATAACTGGGTGGTCATGTGATCGTAACATTTTCAGGTGAAAGTCTAGGTGGTCAAGGGACTTTAAGTATGATTTGTAGAACAATTTCAGTTAAAAGTCTACACCCTAACTGGCCGGTCATGTGATCGTAACATGATTTCAGTTAAAAGTATAGGCGGTCCTGGGCATTATTTCATAAAAGGTCGGAAACTTTACGATTACCTATTAGTTTTACCACCATTCACCGACAACGGTTACTACCGTTTCATAAAGCAAGTCGGAATTTCTTACGACTGTCAGTTACTTATTTTGTCGAGTATAAAGGTTAAATTTAATATTATAATTAATAAATGAATAAGAAAAAGTAGAATGCATTGTAGAAGAGTCAATAATGATGTTTGTCTTGTAAATGAAATGGCAAAATCTGTACTTTATCTTGAAATGTATAATTCCGGAACACGATGAGTATGATTCGTTATACAGTCCCTTATTTTATACGATCAAAGGGAGGGAGGAACATGGTATGTCTGTATTAGAAGACGCTTGGTCTCATACCAGTCTTATTTCCCTCTAACTTGTCAAATTAAGTAATTTAGTCTGTCATTTCAAACAATTTCTCAAAATATTTCGCGTGTAAAAACAGATATGGGATTTACGACTGTCGGAAATAACCGATTAAATTTTGTCGTGAAACAGTAATCGGAAACTCTTTAGAAACGGTTGGTAATCGTAGTATTTGGTTTACGACTTTTCCCCCCGATTTATGACCTTTTATGAAACGATGCCCAGGGCCTTTATGTATGATTTATAAAACAATTTCACATAAACGTCTACATCCTAACTGGGCGGTCACGAAACCTTAACACATTTTCAAGGAAAGTCTATACACTTACTGGGCGGTCATGTGACTTTAACACAGATGTTGGTAATGTAATCTCATGTTTTGCATTTCTTAGAGCTGCAGCCCGTCACACTCACCTTGTCAATGCTTGGTAAAATGGGATCAGCGGCAGCATTTGGAATCATATACATATTTTCATCAGAACTTTATCCCACTGTTATTCGAAATGGAGGAATGGGTTTGAGCTCATGTGTCGGTCGATTTGGCAGTATGTCGGCTCCTTACGTGGCAAAGTCGGTAATCACAATTTAGAAAATACTTAACCTACTTTTACGTTAGTAATATTGACAAAATATGTTTTCAATGACTAGCCACAAAGTATTGATGTGACATTAAAATGATTTGTTAGTATTCAATATTCGTTCTAGAACAAGAAATTAAAGACACAAGAGAATAACGCACATACGCTTCCTACCTGGGCATTTTACTCAGACAGACTTGACATTAATTAACAAGAATGCTATAACGTCAATCGCAGCGAAAACGATTTTCCCATAAACTTTCCACATCTAAATAGTAATAACCCACTGTCACTTGCATTTGGTGTTTATATATCGTAATATATACCATATATACCAGGGCTAATTAAACATTTCATATACACAGGTACTTACTTACTGATAATTTTTAGTACGTGGATATTGGGAATTACGTACGGTGTGAACTTGTATGGTCAGTATAATGGCTTGTTTGCACTATATTTCACTAAATATATTACCTCTTCTATAACAGTTGAATTTGACACTGGAATTGCAACCGGTAAAAGGGTCAACAGGTGCCATTTCCTCCTTCATGGTATCTGATCCCACATCTGGATTTACAGAAGTCGGTTCACCAGATTTGTAATCTTATATAGTATATCCCTTTAACATCCTGATAAAGATTAATACTTTGCTTGGTATATGTGATTTTATATCGTATATAATGTTTTGATATAGGGCGATCTAGTATCCGGAAAGTTTGGACAAGCGCTGCCTATGGTGATAATTGGGGCAGCAGGAGCTATTGCAGGTTTTCTAACGTTCTTCCTACCAGAAACTCTTAACCGGAAGTTGCCAGAGACAATAATGGATGGCATCAAATTTTCCACGTAAAAAAATTACCAGATCACACAATGATACTAAATTAATAAAACAAATATAAAAAGAACATGCTACTGTTACTTCTGCCATTAATTACTGTAATAAAAATAATAGGAAAAAAGTTATAATCACAATAAATTCGTTAATTAAGATAAATATCCTTTTGAAAGAGAATATGCAGTTTTTGCAATTTTTCAGGATAAATTTCTGAAATAAGAGAAAATGTATTTATCCTAGACTTATAAAAAATGTAGCCCAAATGTGTATGTTTTCACTTTTCCAGGAAAGAACAGAAGGCCTTGGACAAACAAAAGCATGTAAACAACGGCTACGTGCCAGATGATTTAGGACTCAAAGAAGGACAAAGGTTTTAATCAGTACTTCCCCAGGCTACGACTCCTGAATTTTAGATTTTATTTAAAGAAAATCGCTCTTTTTTAAAATAACTATCAATAGATCTACATTGCCAATATGTGTCGGAGCTTAATATCTATATTTGCAATAAATAATTCAGAAAAAACAGCGTTGATTTATATTTACAAATTCTTCTCTTAAGAATATTAGATTATACGTGTGGTCACTATAGCTGATGAGGGCCGACAGGCCGATACGAACGGAATGTACACCACTTATAAGAGGTGTACATTCCATGTGTATAATATATTTCAATTATTACATCTATGCTGCATATTTTAGATGTATTATTCATAATGAGATTTACATAAAAACTCTACAAACCAGACCACAAAGTATATTTTGGACTATGCAAAATATATCTTTATAGTATCCCTAAGAATTATTATAACGTTATTCTTATTAAAATGTATAAGCTGTTATAGGAAGATTGAATAACGCATCAAGGGGATTCAAAATTAGAAAATGTAAATCCAGTACCTCTACAGGGTGTGTGCAAACATGATAGATGGAATGCTGTCAAAATAAAACACTCACCTGATCTTTCGGAAAATGTTTTTGTTTAAAAGAATGTGTCCCACATTTTATACTTTCAAGTACATGTTTGTTTTAATCTTTTTCTTTATACCATCTATGAATATATTACACAAAATAAATAACTGCTTGCATGACTTTGGATTAAATATTCATATATTCTGCATATATGTTTGTTTTCTAAATCTAAAAATGCAAATTTTATTTCTTATTATCTATCACTTGACCTTATGTACTTGTATTTTAAGCGTAACAAAGCCACGTTGAATATTTGTATAATCTTGCCACTAAGCATTCAAGCGACTTAAAGTCTATATTAATGACACCGACATCGCCTCTCTCTCTCTCTCTCTCTCTCTCTCTCTCTCTCTCTCTCTCTCATATATATATATATATATATATATATATATATATATATATATATATATATATATATATATATATATATATATATATATATATATATATATATATATATTAAACAAAATACCAAAGTTATAATGCTTAAAACGACGACCGTTTCTGTCATTTAGACTTCTTCAGCTGAGCACCAATTTTAAATAGATGAAAAATTATTTTCTTAAGAGAAAGTGGTATTATACAAGGTAAAAAAATGAATTTAACTGTATAACCGAATTCGTTTAAGATTAACCATTTCAAAAACATGACTATTTTAGCTTTTAAAGAATCCAGAATTGAATTTCAATGGTGTTATCTGTGCGAAATATTTATATGGTCCTATTTGGAATTCGCAATTGTCCTTCATGTGGAGAACATTTTCATTTCTAATTTCTCTTATTCTAAAGGACTTGAGTAACGATTAACCATTGGTACTTATTTGATTTACTTTGAGATTTAAGATAATCAGCTGGTACTAGACCCTTGTGTTTATAAATTTTAACAGAATACCAAATTTATGATGCTCAAGGTGTTCGTTCATTAGTTAAGCTCCAATTTAAAATAACTGATACATTTAGATATATAGCAAAATCCGTGTATATAATTGATGCAGGGTGAAACGTATATGTCTTAGGTTTTAAATATTTGTGTCTGAAACGGCAAACCACGAATCGTTTTTTACACTAAAAGATATCAGAAGATTTAAAAATCTAGTCATTGGTTATCATGATACTTATTTCGTCCAACAGAATTAAGCACACACGCTTCATACTTAGACATTCTACTTAATATTTACACAGACGGGAAATTAGCAACTAAGCTATACGATAAACGCGACGATTTTGGCTTTCCCATCGTAAATTTTCCACATTTAAGTAGTAATATCCCTCAGTCACCTGCATATGGAGTTTATATTTCACAAATGATCCGATATGCCAGGGCGTACACAACATATGCAGATTTCATATACAGAGGTAAACTACTCACTGACAAATTATTGACACAGGGATATCGAAAACCGCGTTTAATGTCAACGTTCCGCAAATTTAACGGTCGGTATAATAGTCTTGTTTGCGACTACTCTGTTTCACTAAGTGAAATGTTGAGTTGCCTTTTCGTTGGCGGTTGTTGAGACGTCTGTACCAATTGTGACGAGGATACACTTCTCACGTGTTTCATTGGACTTGACTGTGGACTCACGGCGGATGTGACCGGTCGACAGGGGATGCTTACTCCTCCATGGCACCTGATCCCACCTCTTGATTTCCAGAGATCCGTGTTTGTCCATTTTTACCGGATTTGTATCTATGTCCTGGACATTCTATTGATTTATACTTTGGTATCTGAAATTTTTATATTATATCATATCTAATTCATGTTTAGACTTTAAATAATACTAATTTCAATTTCACTCATAATTAGTGGATTTCTTGTACTTAATACATTTCTAAATCAAAGTTCCAAAATGTGCATTGCATTCAAAATGATGACAGACTTCTTTTTAAAAAAGGACATTGGTTCATGAAAAATGTTTCAAAATGATGACAGACGTCTTTAAAAAAATATTGGATTGAATTGTTATTCATAAGATTCCACTCCTTTAGACATGGTTTGTCACGTGACTTAATTTTGCGATCGTATGTCCAGCTTTGCAGACGAGAAAGTTTCATCAGTAGATATTGTACGAAACAATTGTTTCGGAGTGTTATAATGCAATCATAAAACTAAGCTAACGAAATGTGGGCTAGAGCATATCACTTAAGAAATATATTATCTGTCCTGTTTTATACGCATTATTGTGATGATTATTGACTGACACGTGTTAGCTGTCACTGAATGTTTGTTTATTCATGCAAATTAACGGAAGTATGTAGCTCGTGCTACACAGAAACACTAGATGCATGGTGATTGATAAAAAACATGACGATCGAAAACAAATTCGTCTACCGTGACAAAACGATAACAATCAATCATATCTCGGAAATAACATAATGTAGGTAATATTATTAATAATACGCAAGTTGTACTTTAAGAAAAGATCGAGCAAAATTTTATTTCAGTCTAAAAATAAATGGCTGGAAAAAACAGGTACTGGGTTTATGTATACCCTCAGGACTCAAACGGTACACTAATAGTAGAAACGACCTTGTAGTTATAAATATTATTACAAATACCAAAGTTATGTGCGCGCAGTTTAGAAATATTGAGGGCACAGTTTTACTGTATTGTGTGCACAGTTTATCTATATTGGACACACGGTTTAGCTATATAGTGTGCATAATTTAGCTATATTGTGCGCACAATTTATCTATATTCTTCGCACAGTTTAGCTATATTGCACGCAGTTTATTTATAGTGTGCGCACAGTTTAACTTTATTGTGCACACATAATAACTTTATCATGCCCTCGATTTAATTATGTTTTCTGAAATTATTTTGTGCATTATTTAGTTACTTTTTGACTTTTTTTTAACTTTTTCATTGAAAAGAATTATTCTAAAAAAATAAGTTTTCAGCCAAATTTGACAGGGAGCTTGGTCTTGGGAAGGAGCTTTAAGTTTTCAAAAAGGAAAAGGATAGGGCGTAAAGTGGTTTCAAAAAGGACAAATAAATGTCAAATCATGATATACATTTAAAACTTTTAACCAATATTTACAAAGTTTGCCAATGGAATTGAAATCTGATCATAAACGAGCGTATGGCGAGTACTTGAAGTTCAAATGACAAATGGAATAGTTTTTATTATCCCAAAACCAGACGCTTTTCTTGTACAAAGATATAAAAGAAAGTTGTCAGGAACGACCATTTTGACAAATTTCGAGGTCATAGACTCAAAGGCCAAGGTCACAGGCGCGTTTTTCATCAACGAAACACAAAGTGCTGCCCAATGAAGTTTGCCCATGAGCAATTGCTTTTATTCCCCTTTTTTCAAAAATCCTTATATATATCCTTATATATATATATATATTACTATTCTTCTGTGGAACGACAGTCGACTCCAGATTAATTTACCTTGCCGGGGGGGGGGGTTCATATGGCTTAACAGCTGACGATATGTAGTTCCCTCTTCTAACCGGAAATAATAAATGGAGTTAAGGTTTATTTTATTTTTCATGTTATTTTCAAAAACAAATATTAATATGGAAAATCTTGATTTTTAGATTTGGTTCGTTGTTATTAATATTTGACTGCTCGGTGGAAGATAGTTAAATGTGTCAAAAGAGAATTGAAATTCAAATGGCTATGCCCATGCGGTCGAGTGACTCGTCATTTGCAATCAATTTCCGTTTGAATTCTGATGTTTTATTAATAGAATAAACCATATAGTGTTTGAATGTGACAGAGACAGAGAATGTGAAGAGTGACATTTGACATTTTTACTAATCAGTTGCGAAACGCCATGATTACTGATTCGTACGTAACTTACGTAAGTACTTCAGCATATAGTCTACTATCAAATCTTTCAGATGAATTGAAACAAGACAAATGCAGATTATGTTGTGAAATAACATAATCTTATTGGTCTGTTATAATGTAACTTATCAACACATTCGTTTTGGAAAACCCGTGTAGGCCAATAATAGATGTAGGTCAATTCAGTATTTATCAGCTAATTATGCATTTTATAACACAAATACGATCCCGTTAATAACTCAACTACTGATTACTGAGAAATCTATGACCACTAGGCCTATTTAGCTCGGTATTAACATTGCAGGTTGCGAGAACACAATGCGATGAAATGCGAGATGCAGCTAATTTCAAACAACGCGAGTGGCGAATTGTTTCTGACAGAAATATATAGCGATGGCAAAGCGACCCTTTTATTAGCCATGCTTTACAAAGTTGCACTAGATCTAAATATATTTTTCTGTTCAATGGACGAGTAACAATTGTAAATACGAAGCGACTTTTCATTTCTGTGGCTTTGGTTCTGGTCATATTATGACCTAAATCTATAGACAGAATGAATGGTCATCATAAATAAACCAAATTTCACAGGAAAACACAATTTTTGTTTTATATCATCATTTGTTTACATTCATATAAAACTTACAATGATCACATATACCAGACGTGATCAACATATGAACATTTCATATACAGAAGTAAACTACCCACTGACAAATTATTGACACAGGGATATCGAAAACCGCGTTTGATTTCAACGTTCCGCGGGAATTACGGTCGGTATAAAGTCTTGTTTGCGATTGGTCTGTGAAATGATGAGTTGCCTGTTCGATTGCGGTTGTTGAGATGTCTGTACCAATTATGACCAGGATTCGTTCCCCACGTATTCTATTTTGAATTGACTGTGGACTCTCGACGGGTGTGACCGGTCGACAGGGGATGCTAATGTCTCCATAACACCTGATTTCACCTCTTGATTTCCAGAGCTCCGTGTTTATCCTTTTTTTACAAGACTCGTATGTATATCCTTGACATCATAAAAAATTATGCCTCGGTATACGATATTTTTGTATACATTTATATAATATTAACTGTATACAACACTGAATATTTAATCATGTTCAGAACACATACCTTTATATAAATTATCATAGTGCATAAACATATTTACATTAATTTACAAAAATAGACTTTTGCAAATAACATAATAAACAATATGAACACCTTAGAATTCTGTTGACAGCATTCCTTGAGTTCAAAATGTGAACTACAATAGTGTTAAATTTGCCCAGCATATATACTACACAGAACACTGGTCCAAACTGGACACAGCTAGCCAGATCTTAAAGCTGAACTAGGATCATAAAAAGCTTTAGGATGTTTTATAAAAAAACACGTGTTAAAAAAATGTTTTGAAACATTCCCACTTCATCTACCCATACAGCAGACATTTTTGTGGTTGTTTCTCCGGCAAATCAAGTCCCACTGCAGGTATAAAAGGCCGATTAATTATAACAGTCGTCATTGTATATCTGTACTCTCAACGTGAAACGTCTCAGAGGCTGAATAAAACTCACAGACTTATTCTTACCTGTACTTTTCAACGAAAACTATCTGTGCTTGAAGTGGAGTTTTAATTTCTGCAACGTGCAAACAGCAAAAAACAGAAAATGAACATTTCGTCCATAATAAATCCAAACTTTATTCCATTGCACTAAATATCAAGCACCTTCCATACAAAAAAGCGGTCTGCTTCCTGCTGTCATTCAACCATTGAGCCGTGTTTCTTCTTTCGGTAAACAGAGAAGTGTTCCAAATCAGTGGCCTAATGACAGTAAGAAACACATCGCTTTGTTTTTGTTTTGGAAAGTGCTTTATATCTAGTGTTATGGAATAAATTTTGGATTTATTATGATGAAATATTCATTCTCTGTTTGTTGCTAATTATACGTTGAAGAAAAGTTCAATCCAGGCAAAAATGTTTGTTTTTGTGAAAAGTACAGGTAAGACTAAGTCCCTGAGTTTTATTCAGCCTCTGGAACTTCGCACGTTTCATGTTGGGAGTACAGATATACAATGACGACCGTTATAACTAATCAGCCTTTTATACCTGCCGTGGGACTCGATTGTCCGGAGAAACAATTACAAAAATGTTTGCTGTATGGGGAGATGAAGTGGGAATGTTTCAAAACATTTTTTTCAACACATTTTTTATCAAAAATCCACACACATTTATATTTTATTCAAAGTTCAAAAGCTTTTTTTATCCTAGTTCAGCTTTAAGACTGACAAAGGTAAATTGAAATAAAACAAAAAAGCATAAAAAGTACTAACATAAAGACATCTTCCTGCATAATTACACAGGTGCAAGTTTTAAATAAGGGAGATCACTCCCATATAATAAAATAATCACATACAAAATACATGTACATAATCTATAAAGTGAAATAACTCTTTATGAACACTTGAACACTTTGCATACGTAGTGTATTTCTTAAAGGGAGAATATATATATGAAATAGATACAATATAAATTTGAAACAAAATCTCAATCTCCATGTCTCGTATGTCGTACGTGAATACAGTTACCTAAAGTATCACGGTATGTTGAGAAGTGTGTTGTATATAAAAATTTCAGATACCAAAGTATAAATCAATAGGATGTCCAGGACATAGATACAAATCCGGTAAAAATGGACAAACACGGACCTCTGGAAATCAAGAGGTGGGATCAGGTGCCATGGAGAAGTAAGCATCCCCTGTCGACCGGTCACACCCGCCGTGAGTCCACGGTCAAGTCCAATGAAACAAGTGAGGAGTGTATCCTCGTCACAATTGGTACAGACGTCTCAACAACCGCCAACGAAAAGGCAACTCAACATTTCACTTAGTGAAACAGAGTAGTCACAAACAAGACTATTATACCGACCATATAATTTGCGGAACGTTGACATTAAACGCGGATTTCGATATCCCTGTGTCAATAATTTGTCAGTGAGTAGTTTACCTCTGTATATGAAATCTTCATATGTTGTACACGCCCTGGCATATCGGATCATTTGTGAAATATAAACTCCATATGCAGGTGACTGAGGGATATTACTACTTAAATGTGGAAAATTTACGATGGGAAAGCCGAAATCGTCGCGTTTATCGTATAGCTTAGTTGCTAATTTCCCGTCTGTGTTTATATTAAGTAAAATGTCAAAGTATGAAGCGTGTGTACTTGATTCTGTTGTATCTTTAATTTCTAGTTCGCTGGGATATATCGCATTGACATTTGTATGAAAATTGTCATTATTAATTGACAAAACGTCGTCGATATATCTAAATGTCAAATTGAAGGACACCGCTAACTTTTTCTTCTTTTGATTCAACAGTTTCTGAATGAAGTCTGTTTCGTATGAATAAAGGAACAGGTCGGCCAATAAAGGAGCACAATTGGTTCCCATAGGAATGCCGACAGTTTGTTGAAAGACCACGTCTCCGAACATTACAAATATATTGTCTATTAGAAATTCCAGCATGTTTTTTATATCAACTTCAGTATACTTATGTGTAGAATCAGAGTGGTGTTTGACGAAATAAGTATCCTGATAGCCAATCACTAGATATTTAAATTTTCGGGTACCACCTTTTAGTGAAAAAGCAGTTGTCTATGATGCTAAAAAGTCTTTCTTTTAATTTTGTATGTGTAATAGTAGTGTAAAGAGTTGAGAAGTCATAAGTTTTGATACTGTGAATTCGAGAAAAATTGTGTGCCTTCAAATTTTCTAAAAGCTGTTTAGAATTTTTTAAGTATCCACATCTGATTTACACCGCTTCTGGAATAAGCAACTGTACAGTATTTTTGAAGTTTCTCCTTAACAGCAGTCAATATCTTGGTAAGGAGTAAAGATAAAGTTTTGGTAGAACATTTGCTGGATCCTGCTATGTATCTTTGCTTATATGGGTTTTTATGAAGTTTAGGTATCCAGTATAAATGTGGTAGCTCGAAATCGGTTTCCGTTGTGGGTATATCAAATGAGTGTAATACGGACACGTGATTTTGAAGGATCTCGTCCTTTGAAAGTGAGCTACGTGTGTATGTAGGATTTCCAGAATTCGTATTAAACCCAAGTTCTTCTAATAAACAATTATAGTAATGTGCCCTTACAAATAAAAACTATATTATTTGAGGCTTTGTCTGCTGGTACCAGTACATATTGGTCATGTAACCTATCCAGTTCAGTTACTACTTCTGGATCATTAAATACAGAGGGATAACGTGTTTTCATAGTCCCTTTAAGTTTTCGAATACGAGATTTTATCAACCACCGTATGGCTTTCAGCCATTCAAACAAAGTGTCTGGTTCTACGTCTTCATGTTTGGCCCATCGTCTGGCATAATCTTCGATAGAATCCATAACTAAACTGAAATTCTGACGCCAGGAACGGGCTTCCCGGTATTAAGGGCCCCTTCAAATAAGATTTTTGAGGCTTTCATTTTCAACAATAGAAACGTCGCCGGTAATGACATGCCCGATAGTATTGTATTTGAAAGGAGATGAAGCACATGAACATGTGACAGTGTTGTGTAGAAGATGGTTGATGTCTAGGCACTGCAAAACCTGTTTGTAATTGAATAGCTTGGATGCGATGCTAGGTGTATAGCTATATGAAATGCAAGGCGTGGTCTTCAGTTTAAAATATGGTGGAATACAGGACTGAACTTTTATGTGATTTAGAACATTGCCAATGTTTAAAGCGTCTATGCCTTTTTTTGTAAATTTAAGTTTAAGGAAAAGACGTTTCTGTATAATGCATGACTTGGCGCGGAAATTGATCGCCGATCGAGGTATCTAGCTGCGCCGAAACAATTACCCCTATTTTGAGCAAATATGGCTCCCTACTCCTTAAGCCATCAATAGCCAAGGTTGTAGACTAGTAAAAACCTCATGAAGCTCTCGGAAAGGCTGCAGACTAGTAAACCCCTTATAAGATCGCGAAAACCCCCAAGCTCTTCCCTAAGCCTCAACCCGTCTACACACAGCACGGCTATGACATAATATAGCTAGATGATCTATATTGCCTTGAGGTAATATAGATCTTCCACAGTGCCTATAAAAAAATTTTGAATTTTACTTGTTTAAAAACCACCACATTTTTAACAATGACAGAAAACTGGAAATGCGTCCCCTATGAAATTAAATTACAGGTTTTCTCTAATTTACCTATTTCCAAATTAGAAGAATTAGATCTTCCAAACAAAGATGTTTGGAGCATTTATAACCTAAAATGGCCCCACGAAAAATGGAATGAAGATAGAGATTGTCTACCTCTTATTAAACAACGAAACTCTTGGTCAGAAACCAACAAACAAGTACGTAGTTTTTTTCCACCGTACGAAAAAAAACTGATATCTTCTTGGTGTGCAGACGTAGATTGGATTACCGTGAATAGGTTGATACCAAAAATTCACCATAGCGATTATTTTAAGGAAATCTGATCGTTATTATGGCTATGTGGAGTATGTGAAAAAGGGTGACGATTTTTGAGCAAGTATACTTAATGTGGATAAAGATAAATTTAGTTATTTATTAAAGGAATATATCGACTTATATAACCGCGAACATAAGGTTAGAAATATAACAGAAAATATCTTTGACAGTGTAAAACAGAGTGTTCTTTTTTTTAAATCATTTCGCAAATTAATGATGGTTATGCATTTAAGATATCATGAAGTAAGTGCTTTTTTGCTATTGTTTTCTTAATTATGATTTAGAAACAGACATCTTTGAAGTACAAAAGTGTGAAAGATATAAGAAATTATTTCATTCTATAGAGTACGAAGAGTATGAGGCTGACATAATGTATGAAGAGCATTTAGAAGATTGTCTAGAGGATAGTGAAATAAGTGATAAGAAGCGTAAAAGAATTACTAATTACCTTAAAGAGATGAAGGCAAGAAAAACACCCACTAAACTTGCGATATTAAAACTACAGGAAGATAGGCAACCAACAGTAAATGAGATGGTGGAATTTGCTTAGTACGCCAAAAAGAGGATATTAGAGCTTTACGTCTGGCAGCGCTCTGGAGTACATTTAAACCAGATCTATTGAGCGATGATGAGATTAGCTCGGAGGAAGAGGAGAATATTAGACTATAAGTATACAAAAATATTTTCATGTTTTATAAACAACCTTTTTGAATGTTATCTGTTTAAAACCACCATATTTTAATCAATGGCAGATAATGGAAGATGTTATGAAGAAGGGTGTTTAAAATATCCTTCTTTAAATTTTCCCGGTAAAACGAAAAGGTTATATTGTGTTACTCATAAAAAGGAAAATATGATCAATGTTGTAAATAAAAAATGTAATAAAAAATGTTTAAAACAACCTCATTTTAATATTTCCACCGAAATTGTGGGGTTATATTGTTTTGCTCATAAAAAGGAAGATATGATCAATGTTATAGATAATAGATGTATTGAAAAAGGGTGTATGAAAATTGCTTCTTTTAATATCCCCCGTAAAACTAAAGGCCTATATTGTTTTGCTCATAAAAAGGAAAATATGATCGATGTCAGACATAAAAGATGTAATAAAGAAGGATGTTTAAAACGTGCTTATTATAATATTCCTGGTAAAAGTAAAGGTATATATTGTTCTGTTCATAAAAAAGAAAACATAATCAATGTTATAATAAAAGATGTCAAGAAGAAGGGTGTATGAAATTTTCTTTTTTAATATTCCCGGTAAAACCGAAAGGTTATATTGTTTTACTCATAAAAAAGAAAATATGATCGATCTCAGAAAAAGATTTTAATTTCAGGACGATTTACTATGCAATAAATTTTTTTTCATACAGATTTGTATGAAAAAATTGAATTGAAATAGAAAAAATCATTAATATAAAAGTAGTCATGTCTATTCTTTCAACACTAAAATCTTTTTATAGTAATGGTGTAATGAAAAGTATTTCGAATTATATTAGAGGAACAACGATTCAAGATGAAATTAAGAAAGACCTAAATTCGATAAAGTAGTGAATAAAATTAAACTCAGTAAAGAAACGGTAAATATTTTCGAATTCGGTAGATCTTTTTTCATACAGATTTGTATGTAAAAAAATGAAATGAAATGAATAAAAAAATCGTTAATATAAAAATAGTCATGTCTATCCTTTCAACACTAAAATCTTTTTATAATAGGGGAGTAATTACAATGAAAAGTATTTACAATACTGTTTCGAATTATATTAGGGGAATATCAACCGAAGATCAAATTAAGAAAAATTTGGATTTGATAAGACCCAAATTCGATCAAGTGATGAATAAACTAAAAAGATCAAAAGGAGAGAATTTTAAAAGAGATGGATTTGTATGAAAAAATTGAATTGAAATAGAAAAAATCATTAATATAAAAGTAGTCATGTCTATTCTTTCAACACTAAAATCTTTTTATAGTAATGGTGTAATGAAAAGTATTTCGAATTATATTAGAGGAACAACGATTCAAGATGAAATTAAGAAAGACCTAAATTCGATAAAGTAGTGAATAAAATTAAACTCAGTAAAGAAACGGTAAATATTTTCGAATTCGGTGATAGTAGATTGATCCAGAATAAAATTAGTAATACCAAGATGCGTTTACAATATGATTATCCCGAAGAAAGAGCAGATCTCATAATACAAATACCCTCCGTTTTTTCATACGGCGTCGAGGCTTTTAATAATATTACGACTTTTTAGTGCCCTCTTTTGGTAGAGCGCAAAAGAGATTTGTTCAGGTGATGGAGGAGATTGAAGATTTTACCAGAGAAGCGATACATTATGTAGATTTTGACAGCGATATTTATTTATTTACAGCGAGTAATACATTCGATTGCATAATTAAACCAAAGCTAAAAACATCTGTTTTTTAAAAGGAAGAAAAATGTGGTATGGAGGAAGTCAATGCTACAGATTATCTAAATAGACGATGTCTAATTGTTGGCGAATTAACATTTGGTGATATAACTTTAGGAGAAAGATTTCATATTGTAATTGTGTTGAGAAAATATGATACTGATAGTGATGATGAGGAGGAACCATGGAAAAAATATTGCGAATGAGGTAGATCTTTTTTCATACAGATTTGTATGTAAAAAAATGAAATGAAATGAATAAAAAAATCGTTAATATAAAAATAGTCATGTCTATCCTTTCAACACTAAAATCTTTTTATAATAGGGGAGTAATTACAATGAAAAGTATTTACAATACTGTTTCGAATTATATTAGGGGAATATCAACCGAAGATCAAATTAAGAAAAATTTGGATTTGATAAGACCCAAATTCGATCAAGTGATGAATAAACTAAAAAGATCAAAAGGAGAGAATTTTAAAAGAGATGGAAAACTGTTGCGATTTAAAGAAACAATATGAACGTATTATTTTACAAATTAAAAAGAAAGATAAAGGCGAAAAAGTATGTGATCATTGTCATATCACAGGAAAATATCGTGGAGCTGCTCATACAAAGTGTAATTTAAAGCTGATCGTTGAAGGGATATGATGGACATCTACTCATTCAAGAGATTGCTAAGGTATCGGGAAATATAAGCTGCATTCCGACATATGGTGAAAAATTTATGTCGTTTACTCTCGGTCAATTACGATTTTTGGATTGTTTCCAATTCATGTCTAGATCGTTGTCGGAGTTAGTAGCTAATATCGACACGTTTCCAAGTCTAGAGAAAGTATTCAAAGAATAATCGAATTTGCTTATGATGAAAGGCTTTTACCCATACGAATATATGGATACATTTGAAAGATTTGAAGAAACCAGTCTCCCACCCCAAGAAAAGTTTTATAATACACTTCATAAAGAACATATCAGCGACGAAGACTACAAACACGCCCAAAAACATTGGAAAGAATTTAAGTGTAAGACTATGGGTGATTATCAGAATTCATATCTCAAGACCGATGTTTTATTGTTAAGCGACGTGTTCGAGAATTTCCGAGCGATGAGTATAAAACACTACGGTTTAGATCCATGCCATTATTTTACTGCACCCGGTTTATTGTGGGATGCGCTTTTGAAGATGACGAAAATCGAATTAGAACTTTTAACCGATTTGGATCAACATCTTTTTATCGAGAAAGGAATGAGAGGAGGAATTACCATGGTACCTAATCGCTATTCTAAAGCCAATAATCATTCTTTAAAAGATTATGATCCCAAAATTCCTAGTAAATACATCATGTATTTGGATGCTAATGCTTTATACTCAGAAGAGATGTCTCATCCTCTACCTTATAGAAATTTTGAATGGGTGGAGGAGGTTAAAGATCCCCTTAATCCACCAGAAGGTAAGGGGTATATTTTGGAGGTGGATTTGAAATATCTACCACATTTACACGATTTACACAACGATTATCCTTTAGTTCCCGAACGCATCAAAGTCAACATCGAAGAATTTTCTGAATATCAAAACGAATTGTCTTAGAGACACCGGTCCGGAGAAACTAGTACCAAATTTAGGCGATAAGAAGAAATACGTCGTTCACTATAAACATTGAGATTATACGTGTCATTAAGATTGAAGATGGAAAAAGTTTATTGAGTGTTAAGTTTTGATGAAAAGCCGTGGATGGAGCCCTATATTAAATTAAACACCGAACTTAGACAGAAATGTAAAAAGGATTTTGAAAAAGATTTTTTAAGTTGATGAATAATTCCGTTTTTGGCAAAACGATGGAAAATGTTCGGAAACGTCTCAATGTCAAATTTCTCAAGAGTAGCGATGAAAATATAGAAGAAGCTCGTAAGTAGAACGAAAAAATTAGAAAAATCAATGCTAATCCTGCTTTCGAATGTGTGGATATCATCAATGAGGATCTAGCCTAAGTTCATTTAAAGAAACTAAATGTTACTTTGGATAAAACCGTCTACGTTGGGATGTCTATTCTTGATTTGTCTAAGTACCATATGTATAATTGGTATTATAATTTCTTGAAGAAAAAATATGGTGATCGATGTAAATTATTGTATATTTTAAACTGAAGACCACGCCTTGCATTTCATATAGCTATACACCTAGCATCGCATCCAAGCTATTCAATTACAGACAGGTTCAATTTCAAGTTTATCAACACTCCAAATGGGATCGGTCGCTCTCTTTCTCCCCCTTCTAATTCACCAGGTTGGTATAAATATCTAACTTTAGTTATGGGACGAACGGGTTTTTGTTCTTTTTGAATAGTTTTAGGTTTTTTGTGGTTTTTTAGTCTCAGAATTAATCGTTTTCACCTCGTTTGGCAATCGTTTTACCAATTCTCTGTTCCGATGGTCAGATCTGATCTCCTTATCGTATTGATAGGTGAAAAGTTTTTCACCTAGAGTTCTATTAAATCGTTCGACAATAGCTTGATCACGATGAATATCAGTTCTCCCTCTTCTTATAGTCTTTTATGTTTAGCCATTAATTGAGATACGCTACCCATAAATTCACGACCTGAATCGACTTGTAAAATTTTAGGAAATGTTAAATGACGAGCGTAAATTTATTTTAAAAGCGACTGCCACTTCCTTACTATCTGTACTCGTTAAAGGTTCCGCTTCTTTGTATCGAGTTCCAACATCGACAAGGGTTAATGCGTATCTATATATTTTTCGTCCGTCTTGATCATGAGGTAAGAATAATAAATCCGCTTGATGCGTTTCATTCTATTTAACTAATTCGAACTTAGGTCTTATTTTCTTAAGAGGAAGTAAATAATTTACCAAAATCTTGTTTTTTAAAGAAATCGAGAGCTTGTTGTTCCGTGGCACCCGATGCTTTAGGTAATTTTTTGTAGCTTCTTTCCTTTTCCAATACCACTGGGGACTAAAATAGATCTGCTTTAGCTTTTTCTCCATTTTTTCTTATCAACCTTTTATTTTCATCGCACCGTAATACACCAAAGCAATACCTAAGGCGACGAAAATGAGCTCCCCATTCTTTTCTTTTTCTGAAGGTTGATAATAATCGCTTAATTCTGGTTCGGGAGGCATATCATCACCAGTCATATCTGAATAAAGTTTCATAGCATTATCTACTTCCTTTTCCGTGTAAATAGAATAACCTTCTTTTCTTAAACATTCGTTCTCGACTTTGAGAGAGAGAGAGAGAG